>JYCQ01000041.1:0-158953 GCA_000931505.1 Hypoxylon sp. E7406B | reverse complement strand
AATTAAATAAATTAAATAAATTAAATAAATTAAATAAATTAAATAAATTAAATAAATTAAATAAATTAAATAAATTAAATAAATTAAATAAATTATAATTTTATATTAAACTTATTAAATTAATTTTGTAAGTATTTAATTAAGTTTATTTTAATTTTAACTTTTTTTTTTTATAAAGATTATTTTTACTTTTATTTTTTCCTTTTTTTTTAATTAATTTTAATTATTAATATAATTAATTAAAAACGTGTCGATTTTAAACTTTATCATAATTTTATTATTAAATAATATTAATTTAATATTTTTATTATTTTAATTTATTGTTAATTTTTAAAGCTTTATAATATTTATGTTAATTATTATATATTTAATAAATGGATTAATAATTAAAACTTTCCATTAAAATAATTTTAAATAAATTTAAATAATAAGGTTTTAATTTTTATTAAGGAGTTTTTTTTAAATATTATTTTAATAATAATTAAATCGTTAATTATTTATAACTTAAAGGTTATTTAATTTTATATTTTTATATTATAATTATTTATTGTTTTATAAAAATCTTTACTTACTTTAATTTAACTTATTTAATTATTAAAAAATAAAAAATTAAAGATTTTTTTAAAAAAGAAATCTTTATAAATAATATCACTTATTAAATAAAATTTAAATCTTTATTTACATATATTTAATAAAGGTAAATTAATATTACTTAAAAGCTTTTTTATTAAATTTATTTTAAATTATATTTTAACAAAATTAATTAATATTAAAAAAAAACATATCGAAAATATAATAAATAAATTATATTTAATTTAAATTATATTTAATATGTAAATATTTATTATAAGTTTAAAATATATAATATTAAAGTTTATATCGTTATAAATGTTTATTTTTAATATATTATATGGTTTTATTATAAGTTTTTAACTTATATAACTTAATTTATATTTATTTAATATATATTTATTATTAAATAATAAAGTTATATTTTTTTTATAATTTAATTAAATAAAGGTAATAAGTTTATAATTATAATTAATATATATTATTATTTATTTTAAGATATATAAATAATTTAATATTTTTAAAAGATTAATTTAAACTTATAAATATTAATGTAAAATTAATTAACTTTAATTAAAATTAAAAAAATTAATAATAACTTTAATAAAAATAATATAAATATTAATAATTTTAATTAATCCTTTTTAAAATATTTAAATACTTATACTTTTATTAATAATATTTATATTTTTTTAATTAAATTTAACTAAACTTATAATATTAATATATTTATTAACCTTTTTTTTTTATTTACTTATATATTTTATAATAAAAGTATAAATAATTAATAAATTAAAAATTAATAAAGTTAATTTTATAATAATCGAGTAATTTTTTAAAAAATAAATTAAATTTATTTAAGTTTTTATAAATTTAATTAAATTAAAATTAATTTATTTAAGGAATATTTTAATTAATTAATTAAAAATCACTTTTAAAAATAATATTAACTTCTTAATAAAATTACTTTAATTTATATTTTTACACTTATAATTTAATCTAAATTTAATAAATTTATTTAACTTTAAAATAATTATAAAATTTAAAAATAAAAAAATAAGCTTTATATTATTAATGAAAAGTTTTAAGCTTTATATATTATATTAAAAAAGATTAAAAATAAAGAATATTAAGTTTTATTAAATTTAATTAAGTTTAAAAAAATAAAAAAATTAGTTAAATTAAATAATGTTAAATTAAATATATTTTTACCACTTAATATAATATTTGTATATAAAGAAATTTTAAATGAAATAAAAGGTATATTAAAAAAAATCGATAAAAATATTAAAGATAAACTTTATTTATATAAATATAAATATTTTTAAGAAAAATTAATAAAATATATCCATTAAAAATTTAAACTTAAAATAATTAAATTAAAATATTTTAATAATAAATAAGATATATTTAAAGTAATTTTAATAAAAGTTAAGCTTAATTTAAAAATTTTAAAAATTTTAAAAATTAATAATAAGATAAAGTTTTAAGTTTATATAAATTAAAATGATAAATAAAAGTTAGCTTAAAATAAATTTATTTATTAATTAATTATAGTAAATTTTTATAATTTTTATATTTTAATTATAATATATAATAATATTAAAAAGTTATTATTTTTTTTATATAAATTAATCTTATATATTTAAAACTTTTATATATATCTTTTTTTAATTATTTATTTAAGTTTTATATAATATATTTAATTTAAGTTTAATTTAATTTAATAAAGCTTAATTTATTAATATAATATTTAATTTAATTTTAATGAAAACTTTTTCTATTTTAATTTTATCTTTTTTATTTTATTTTATTATATTTTTTTATATTTTTAATCGAATTAATGGATTTTAATTTAATATATTTTTTTTTGCTTTTCTTTTATTTTATTTAATTAAATTTTAAATGATTTTTAAAGATAAAAAAAGATTATTAAAATTATATAAATTTAATAAATCTTATTTAAGTTTAATAAAGTTTTTTATAATAATATTTAAATATAAATTAAAGTAATAACTTTTATTTATAATAATATTAAATTTAATTATAAAATCATTTTTAATTTTTATAATTATATAAAGCTTATTATAATTTAAATTTAAATTAATGATTTATTTATTATTATTTAAAATAATGTTTTTAATAAATTTTTAAGTCTTTTTTTAAAAATAATTTTTAATATAAAAAGTTTTTAATAAATATTTAATAAAAATATAATAATTATTATATATAAATATATTAATTTAAATTTTAATGATTTAATTTATAAAGATTTAATATAATTTAATTAAAGTTATTTTAAGTTAATTATAAAAAAGTATTTTATAAAAGTTATTTAAGTATAAATAAATATCGATTTTAATAAAAAGTAATTTATAAGGTTTATATTTAATTAAAGAAGATATATTAAAAGATAAATTTATTTTATAAGTTTTTTTTAAAATTTTATAATAAGTTTTAAATTTAAAAGACATTTTTATTTTAAAAATAATTAAAGTAAAATTATTTTAAAATAATTAAAATAAGGTAATAATTATTTAAATTTAATTATAATATAAAAGAGTTTTAATTAAATTAATAATATTAATAAAAATTAAAATTTAATTAAAGTTAATTTTATAAATTTAATAATAAATAATATATAATAATTTTTCTTTAATATTAATATATAATTATAAAATTTTAAAATATTAATTAAAAGATATAAAAAAATTTATAATATTAAATTATAAAGGTTAAAATAAAATATAATAAATTTAATTAAAGTTATTTAATTTTAAAAAAAATAAAAAAAATTTATAATAATAATATTAAATATATTAAAATTTATTTATAAATAAATTAAATTTTAAATATTAATTTAAATAATAAAAAAATCTTAATAAATGTTTATAAAAATTTTATATTAAATTTAATTAATTAAATTTAAGTTAAATATAAACGTATTAACGTTTTTTAAATTTTAATTATTTAAATTTTATATGTTATTATAATTAAATTATAAACCATTTTTTAATTTAACATTAAAACATATATTAAATAAATTATATTATATATAATATACTTTTTATAGTTATAATGGATTGTTATTATAAATATATGCTTATATATATATAATATTGCTATGAAAGGTAGTGGTTCGAAAGGGGATAGAAAGTATTTACACTACCAGACTTTTGGCTTTACAGAAAACAGTGATCAGCAGTTAAGAAAATTTTATGTAATCCATTGCGGGTTGAGCTCACTGTCCTTGGCTAGGCTAGGTACCTGTGCCCCTGTAAGGGATCCATGGATAGGAGTTTAACGAAGGATTGTAGTGAAGAACCTAGGTTTTTAAAACGTGCCTCGGTTATTTTATAAGGAACTTGATGTGAACAGGTATTTAGTCTATTGCAGTGAGAAACAATACCCGAGCACATACATGTATAAGTTAGGAACCAAGAAAAAAGCCGCGTATTAATAATTCAACGTCTTGAAGCGATAAAAACTAAAATATTGCCAGCATTGGGAACTATTGTCGCATTCTACTGCTCTATAAAAGGAGAAGCTCGAGAATTTCTATTGAAGTTTAATCCTAACATCGGTCACCGAAGGACCGCAGAAGACGACGTCATGAGGTATCTCACGGTGGTGTATCAGCGCTCGTAACCTTGAATTGTCCAGAAGTGGCACGAGTTTAGAAGCTTAAGGTCACCTACGCTGACCGTTAAACGATATATGTTGCTACAATGTATCTTGGTAGGCTTTAAAGATTTGGAGGCTGTAGACTTAATGCTTTCCTGGAGGTACATAACTACCTAAGATACGGATGTATCTTATTTCCTTAGGCTTGCCCCAGGACGGCGTAAAGCGAAGTCCTACCCCACTATCAAGGAGCGTTGGTTGTTTTCATGTAGGCGAATCAAGCTCGAAGAACTGAAGTAAGTAGATATAGAGGGACAAAATAGAGACAGAGTTAGCGATTCCCATCAGGTGTGATAGTGGCTAGTACTCTCCCAGACGACCTCGGCTAGGGCATACGAATATGGTAACCTGGTCAATAGGCTCGGGTACTCCCGTCTAACGACGGGATCCCATGTTGATCAACTAAGAGTTTCGACTCTAAATCCTTCCAAATATATCTTCTCAGGAAGTTTGTCTAATAGAACATGTAGCCGTAACTCAGGGCACCTTAATCATAGACATCTACTTGGGAATGAATCTCAGGCCGAGACGGGCATTAGGTCTATGTCCGTCCGGAGACAAGTTAATCAAATTGTATATGCCTTCAACCGAATAGGAAGGAATTGCTACATGTCGCGTAGGCCCCCAACATGTACGTAGACAATAAGCTCGGTAAACAGGGAGCCTTAACCAAGATGCAAATGTATTGACGTCACTTTATTATGAGCTCCGCCGCTGAAAGGATTGTTCTTGGGCACGATAGAGTCAGAAACTGAATCGAAATGGAAAGATTAGTTGACCTACGTGAGCACACCTGCAGCTAAGAATATTGAGAGAAATGCGCGCATTCTTTTGCCTGGCGGACACTCTTCTCCGGTCCACCGGAGTACGAAAGCGTTGAGAAGCCAAATTGGGATGAGAGGCAACTTTGTGGCTTACACTGCAGAATACATCCACCGATGTTGTGCATGAGGCTTACGCATAGCCCTGCTGACCTAAATGATGTATGTTTGACCCAAAGTACGAAGCAAGATTAGCGGGGGCGAGTGGAGAAAGCCAATCGAGATCGTCATGATGAAATCGTAGATGCCGGTGATTTTTTACCCAACCTTGTTTTCTCGAAGGCCAAGAGTACGAAGAGGCTGTAGGTGCTCATGTATCTCGGACCGCAGTCTAGACCCGGAGCTCTCCACAGAATAATGGCACAAAAAGTCATGTTGTCATTATGGATATTCCTCTACTAAGGCAGCCAATCAGACAGCCTTATCTAATATTTCCCCTGCCGCAGTCTAAGCTTTTAGGACTATAGGCTCACGAGTGGATGGGATTTGATTGGCTGAGCGTTCCCAAAAGGGGAATTAAGACATCATGCATGTTAATTGTCGGTTTCCATCGTCACTCCCCCACGATGTCATTTATGGTACGTACCTTTATCAAATAGAGAGAATGGGCATCCTCAATGCTGATCATGATGAAATACCTGCCTGCAAGTACCCTAGTAAGATCTGTAGTAATGTTAGATGGCAATTCACATGTTTTGATAAAGTCTCGGCGTGGGCTTTGCTTGCGGAGCGACCTCGAATTCCGTATATCCTTCGTAAGTAGTGACGTCAGGCAATTCAGGGGAAGCTGAAAACCCAATAGCTTATTGTAGTTTTTCGTCCAGTAGTACGGGGAGTATGAGGCGGCTAGCACTTTGCATGCATGGTTAGCTAGGTAGGAATCTGAACTAGAGCGGGATGTCTTACTGGGGGCCGGACAAAGGTTGGATAGATGGTGACGTACTTGTTCACATGATGTGCCTAGTTCACCTAGGTGCCTGTGGATAGGCAATTGGCAAGGCAAGGAAGCTAAAGTGTACCCATACTTTTCGAGCTGTTGAAACAATCCCCTCAAACTTTCTATATAAAGTCACTTCACCTCCATCTGAATCCCATTTTCACTTCTCATCATCATCACCGACAACTCTCATACATCATCCACAAATATCAACACAACTACAAATCCAATACACAAACCAACCAAATTACCACAATGGACAAGATTCAGAACGCCGCCAACTACGTCTCTGACACCGTCAAGGGTGCCACCAGTTCCGCTTCCAAGGAGGCGAACAAGGAAGTCGCCAAGGACAACAGCGCCAACCTGGGCACTCGGTAAGCCTCGCTCTCTGTTATCAGCAATCTACGTATAGCTACTGACAACTTATTCAGTGCATCTGCTGCCAAGGATGCCGTTGGCGACAAGGTTGACGAGAAGAAGCACAACACTTCTGCCGACGTCAACAAGGAGGCTGCCAAGCATTAAATTCCCTTTTATTCGACTCCAACTCCATGATTGTACGATGGGATGAGTGAGGAATATGTTTACATGGGCGTCTTGGAACAGACATGACCTTTCCCTTTTGTCGAGTTGGCATGGAATAACGGAGTTGATTCCCTCGTGGTTCAATCTCTGGCACGCTTCAAATACCCCTAAGATGCCTTAGAATAATAGCTGCATTCATCGCCAGTTTTGTCTCTCGTGATATGGATCGTGAAATGTGAATGACTTGTGCTGACCCTAAGTAAATACTTAATTCGGTGAAGATTCTGCAGAATTTTAATATGTACATCAAACAGTTGACCTCCTAGATCCTGGCTAATATGTCAAATCTCACTCATGAGACTTCAATTCACATAGTAATAATCTCTGTTCGGTGAATAATTCATGTAATGTATGTAACCAAATCAGTTAACCCATTTATGCTTATACATAGCAAATCACCCGGATTTCCAGATGTACAATAAAATGATTGTTCAAGGTGGCGAAGATGTTATATTGAAAGCGATCTTCCTCGGAGACTCAAACATTAATTTGCATTATAATGAAAACAATGGATTGAAGACTAAATCTACCTACATATCTCTAAGAGAATTTGACCAAAGTGTTACTATATGAGCCAGATTGAGAACCTAAGATCGCCAGATAATGACTCGAGCTTCCGATGGTTATGTAATCGGGCTTGCTTTGGCTCTTCTCCGGACTTTCTGCTTAGGTGCACCCTACTCCGCAGTAAATGGGCATAATGTTGAAGCAACCCGACTCGAGTAGGGAAGTGTATGCGTCAGACGTAGCTGCGTTTCCATCGATCCTCTACTAGTCCGAGTTATTGAAAGCAACTTGGCCAACTCAAACTGAAAAAGTGAATTTCGTAAGCAATATCACTGGGAATACTCGGACTGCCCGCGTTGCTCTATACGCAAATATAGGAGACAGAAGTAAAATTATTAGTGTGCATTGATTTCCATTTTAGGCAATAATTGTTTACCCCATACTTGCGCACAGACCTATCGATCCCCTCTTTTCAAGCGAGGCAATCCCCACTTGACACGACGGGAACTTTGTTGGAAATTGCGCTGTCCCTGAGTGTCAGGGTCAGCTTCGATTATCCCAACTCCAACCCGACGGTCATCGCATCTTGCGAAAGTCTTGAGCGCGCGCGTGTATTTCTCTAACCAAAGTATCTAATCGATTCGCAATGGCGTCTTTCAAAGACTCTCTTCCCCCTGATCTATTTGATCAGACTACGCTCGTTTCCCTAGCCTCGACTGTCGCGATTCTGGCAACCGCTTATCTCCTGTCCCTCCGAGCGCTCGACCGAAACACGCCGCAAAGCCATCGCTTCCTATTCATATGGCACGCCTTCGATGCCCTAATTCATTTCATCCTCGAGGGAAGCTTCCTCTACCATTGCTTCTTCTCGTGGATCCCGCTCTCGAGCGTATCGAACCCGCACGCATTGGCTCCGACCGCGTACAACTACCTTGGATACACCAATCGCGCCTATGGCCCCCAAGCTGGCGGAGACAACCCTTTCGCCCAACTCTGGATGGTCTATGCCAAGGCTGATAAGCGGTGGGCTGGCGCGGATCTGGTAGGATCAGCTTAATCTTGTCAGCTACTACTTGTCACTAACATCATCTCTTTCTAGGCCGTCATTAGTCTTGAGCTTCTGACCGTTTTCGTAGCCGGCCCGCTCGCGTGCTATATCTGTTACGGAATTGCGAAGAAGGACCCGCGCACCAATATCCTGATGATTGTGATAGCAACCATGGAGCTCTACGGCGGCTTTATCACTTTCTGCCCCGAATGGCTGACCGCGAACCACAACCTCGATGCGAGCAACTTCATGTACAAATGGGTTTATCTCGTCTTCTTCAATATGCTGTGGGTTTTTATCCCGCTTTACGCGATCTGGGTCTCTGTTAAGGATATCAACGATGCCTTTGCCGTGCGACAGAGAGTTACGGCAGCTAGTAAGAAGAAGTGATCTGGTTTGCGGATGGCTGACGCCTGGGCCGAGGACTTGGGAGGAATAAGCACGGTCACTTCTCTTGCCGATACCTCCATTGACTGCACGTTCGTTACTTCGAAGAAAATATTGATATGATACCCATCTTTAGCTACCTGTTGTTATATCCTGTCAGCAGAACCTATTATTAATCAAATATTGACTAAGACCTTGCTCTCGAGCTTCTAGAGACGTTGCGATAATTTTTATCAGATGGGGATTGTCCTCATCACGTGTGCTCTCGACGTACCTGGGCCCTTACTTATCAGGTCGCAATATGGAATACGATTATAGGGAATTATATGTGTATCGATTAAATATACTTTTACTCTAACAATATCATGGTATCCTACAATTCATGATCATGTCAAAGGAGTGTGCATTTTTCAGGCCGGCAATTCCGAACAGATGACAAGATTAATTTTTATTTCGCTACTACTTCTTAAACATACACTATACAAAACATCATCTTGTCCTTCAACTGTATCTTCCCTCAGAACAAACATAAACACGAGCTAAACATAAAACAGTAAAACATCTACAGATTCAGGTAGAATCTTTTCGTCTTAGAATCCCACTACACTGAGTGCGGTACCGGCTCCCACCAGCCATCGAGCAGTAAGCTGCTACAGTAGCAAGAGCCAAAATCCACTCCTTTTTTGGAGTTCTTGAGGGCTAACTGTTCCAAGGTTATCAGGAGATTTCGTCTACCGCACTTACCTAAAGATTGGTTGAAACGCCGTGGTTTCTAAGACGGATTAATGGCTAAAAAGTCAGCCCTGCTCTGCGAAAGCCTTGGCAAGCTCGCTATCCGGATAAGTGTCACAGAAGTGGTTGGCCCCCCAATTGATTAAGTCGCAGGCGCTATCGCTCTCTCTTGCTATAATGTCCAGGAAAAACCTAATCTGACTCTTTAAGGCAGCATTTTCGCTCTTGAGGCGAGTCACTTCGTCGATGTCAAGCATCTTGACGTCAACGTTTCCGCCTACCGAAACTGCTACCTGGAAGGGAGCTGTGGCATTAGGGAGGTAGATGTAGTGGTCGTGGCGGTGGTGAATGGCTCCATCCTCCGCGGGTTGTGGCGTTTGTCGCTCATTGTGATTGCCGGCCGGTTGCCCGCCATTTTGATTCTGCCTTCCATTCTGATTCTGTCTTCCGTTCTGATTCTGTCTCCCATTATGGTTCTGTTGCCCGTTGCGGCGCCAGGGTTGTCTCTGATCATGATTCAAATTATCATCTTCGGAAGTGGATCTGCTTCTTGAATCTCTACTATTCGGGCTAGCACTGCCATTCCCTCCGTTATCTTTGGGGTTCCCAAATCGGTTGTAGGAACCATTGTTACGGAATCCAGAGTCACGGTTGTAAGGTGTCATTGTCAGAGATTGAAAATAATGCAGCAAAGATTGAAAGTAAGTTTATAAGTCGCTTTGTCTGCACAGGAGATTGTGATGGTATTGATGGTGATGTGAATGGACTCGTTTCTGGATACACTCGATGATTTGCTCTTTATATACTACAAATATCAATATTCTTGTTACCAAACTCTCGCACTGTTATATATGTTTAAGGCACAGTAAAACTGTAATGGCTGCTCAAGCTGCTCGTTATCAAATTTCATATTTGTTACTCATCAAGATTATAGGTTTTCACACACTCATATCGTTCTCATACCATCAGGGGAGTGACGGTTCACAAAGTCATTATAACTAGGTCTGAGATAAGAGAGTGAAAGCCCCCTAACGGAACTAAATGTCCTGAAGCATGCCTCTTGGTTAGGTAGTCTAATGTAACATACCTATCAAAAGTCAAGAGTGTCACACTAAGGGTGCACATCAGATACTTTGGGTGTTGTAAGGAAGACCTAAAACTGTGTAGACGAAGAGAAGTCGGCTGTATGTATATCCGGGTCTATAGCGGATGGGTTTGTAGTTCCTCGCACAACGTTGCTCCTAACCCCCTCCTATGGCCAGCATCGTGACAACACGTCGCAATTCTGTTTTAAGATAATTCTACGTAAAGCCCTAGTTCATAGTTGCGTACCTAAGATAAGAGGTAGGTAGACGCTTGTGGGCATACAAGGACTCCTGTAAGCGAATAGCGTGAAAGGAAAAACACTACGAGGATTGCGGAGCCATCAAAATCAGAGACTGGCCCTACCTAGGTGAGCAAGTGTATAAGGTAGGCATTTAACTCTTATACGCCCACTTAGGTAGGTATAGGTAAAGTCTCGATCTAAAGGATGTATAACTTCCGGACCACGGGTTTCTCACGATCCATTCATTTTTTCCAATGCGAGCAAACTACTCTGGGGACTAAGCTTGTTTTATGGATTATCTGCCAGACAATGGAACCATCACAACAAAGACTCTGCTACAGTTCATACAATACCTTGTTGCCTACAAAGAACAAATCCTTAGCGGGACCCAAAACCATATCCTTTGTCATATATGACCCATAAATTATATAAAGAGAGTAGCCTAGCACTCGAGAGATGATCTACGCAATTCGTCCTCAGCCCGCCCATAAGCCCACTGCTTTGATATTCTTAATCACTTCATACCTAGGTAGTAATGATGTAAGTCAAGATCCCAATCTATACTTCAAAAGGAACGCCGCGTACATATAGAAAGCAAACATACCAACGCCTACGCAGTAAAAGCCGTCTAGCCCAATCTCCCGAGCAACCCGCTTCACCCCCTACTTCCGCAACCACGAGTCCTACGATGCAGCTACGACCTGGTCAGCTTTCTCAGGCGTCGAGTCGTCGTCGTCGTGCTGAAATTTCTCAACCAGACGATCAACGACCTGATTAAGGACAGTAGCGTGTAATGCCGCCAAGTTGCGTTCCTCGTCTTTTAGTTCATAATTGCGGAGGCCTTTCTCCTCGAGAAAATCGGAGATGAGGTTTTCTCCGTAGCTTGACCAGTAGTCTCGAAACAGGCAAACCGAGGACTCCATGGCGCTCGAAGGGAAGGTCGGATCTGGTAAGTCTGCACCAGGAAAAACAATTGCCCAGATGGAGAGCCACTGTAAGTTCTCGGGCATCCAGACCTCTGCTCGCCGGGCTAGTTGCTGCATCTGCTGCAAGTTTATACCCTCAGGGCATGGTAGTCTCTGAGGAGCGCAAGATTGGAGTCGAATATGACTGTCCGAACTTCCTGTCGTGCTGAAAATCTTGCCGCAGGTTGGGCAGTAGGGGGGCAGCTGATGGGCATCCCACATATGCTTCTTGATGTCCTTTATTTCCCGGAGACTGGCTCTAGTAAAGCACTTCATATGCTTGCCTGGATTGCGTTTATAGAAGGGACAGACGAAGTGACGCTTCAGAGGCATATCGGGCTCGAGCAGAATGGCGTTTCGGTCCACTCCGTCCATCATGTTTTCCGAGCCTATTCCAGCTCGGTGGTATGGCTTTCCTTGTATTCTGTCCCTCGACCAACTTCTAGTCCTACTCTGGTGATATTTGCTCTGCCAAACCTGTCGAAAAAACTTTGCCAATGTACACGTGGTAAGTTCATCTACCTTGTATGCGAACTCGTGGTTGGGGTCTAAGGTTAGGGACTGCTGCATGGGGGTGTCAAAGAGGTACATATCGTCCTCATCGTGAAAATCGCTTGATGAATCGTCCTGCTTAGAAATGTAAGGTGAATGTCTTGAGCGTCCTTGAATAGCGTGTGCTTGTCGATCATCGCCAAAGGATTGCATTGCAACAACAATATTGCAGCGCTTTCTAATGCGTCGCTGTCGCCTGACTTTTATGCCCACCAGCGTCATCTGTGATTTCCAGTGAATTGTGGCTGATAAGTATGGCAGATGGAAGGTCGTGGAGATAACGATGCTATTAGAGAAGTATTACTTGACAAAATGAGATTTGATTATATTTACCTACTTATAGATGATCTCGATACTCCGAGAAGACTGCCTTGGAGGTTCTGATCCCTGATTCAACTGTGTCTTCAGCTGGCACAGTTGTGCCAGTAAAGCCTGCTCATTACCTACACACCAATAAATGGCACCAGAATTCTAACTCCCCACTGTGGCTCCAACTGTCCACGTACCTGACCACCTTGTGCCGAAGAGAAGTGCGTATTAATATCACCATTTGTCCATAGCATATTGCTTTTCTCGCCTAAGTGTAGGGTCCGTACTACTTACCGGCGTCATTTCCGGCGCCTCCTCCAATTGGATTCAATTCTAATAGTAGAGTTACTCAACCTAAAATGTATCAGTGCTTCCACAGCATGACGTCGCATGCTTTAGGACTTCAATTCAGGGCTGTACCGCATTTGCTCTTCTCATAAAAGGGTATATCCTAGGTCAGCCTAGAGTAGGTCTATCAAATCACCTCAGCAGCCCAGTAAGCTTACGGCTTTCTATCGAAAATGATACCTTGGGTATCAATACTTTAAGTGGCAGAATTATCCAGGTCATCAGATAAGCGCAGTTGCCCGTGGCCCCATGAATGGGACCTAATACGTAAATATATTGGCAGTTGATCGCCGATTGTCAAATGTACTATTCGGTGCATATTAGCACTTGAGTCATATCCATGCCCATAGTAATGAACCGAGAACAATTAATTTAAAAGTACCTAAAGTAGCTGTCTAAGCCATAGACGGTACCTAGTCGTAATATCGGCATTACTTGCCCAAAGCAGAACCTACCTAGGTACCTAAGGTACCTACTAGGTATCTTTCTATGCCTGCTCACCCCACGCATTCATCCATGTTGCTGTCTGTCCGTCCCATTAGGCTACCTAATTATCTAATACTGCCAATTGCATAGCGAATCGAAGTTAAAGTCTTGAGAAAAGTCGAGGCCAGCATCAAGATTCTCGTCAGGAACGGACTCGGGTACTTGAAGTGGGTTCTGTACGGTAGGTGACGGGTAAACCTGTCCCTGGCTAGGAGGTGAATTAAATGCACTCATAAATGGTTCTGGTGGTGAATGGGGGAGCAAGCTTGAGGTGTTTGAAGAGAAGGGATTGGAATGGGCTAGCGATGGAGGTGTCACTATAACCAGGGAGGGGTGATTTGTTTGGCGCTCCGTATGGTAAAGCGCAAGATCCTCGAGCATATCAACCAAGAGTCTTGCCTCTCTAGGCGTTAAAGAATGGACCCGTTGGTGGAATCTGTCACTATCTCGGTATTGGTTGATAAGACATGTGTAAGTGCTGAATCCATTCGGAATACATGGAGACTCAGGTCGTGGGATGCCCG
Organism: Hypoxylon sp. E7406B; assembly: GCA_000931505.1. Classification (NCBI taxonomy): domain Eukaryota; kingdom Fungi; phylum Ascomycota; class Sordariomycetes; order Xylariales; family Hypoxylaceae; genus Hypoxylon; species Hypoxylon sp. E7406B. The sequence continues at coordinate 145,168 of JYCQ01000041.1, read as the reverse complement.
GAAACAAGATGTCCCAAATCTCAAACCATCGTTCTTCATCCGTTCTCCTCGCATTGCCCTCGTGGGCTGCGCGAGTCATTGCGCCAAGTTGATCAACCGAAGCTCCGAGGAAGTTGACTTGACGATGTTGACGGCAGGGCGCATTGATATGCTGATCCCGAAGAGTTTCGTTATCAAATTTGGTACCACATATAGGACAGTGGATTGGCAAGGKGTGCTTCCTGCGAATATGTAGCCGGACATCGACGATACGATTGAGCTTGAAGTCAAGACACCGCCAATGCTCTTGTCCATCGTGAAGGTAGAAGGGGCACGCCCAGTGTGGCCCGGACGCATCAGCGCCTCCTGGCGCACTTGGCCCAGGCTGACGCTTTTCTCCTCGTCGGCCCCTATCATTTCCCTTTCTGCGCTGCTGTCTGGAATCGCGTTGGTTGTTACCGGAACCCGAAGATTGGGGTGCAGAGCTCTGATATGCCCCAGTGGAAGTGGTACCGGTGTCGCTAGTTTCGTGCCCATCGACAGGTTCATCAAGGATTGCTCCGCCCCTAGGTGTTCCAAAAGCGGTTTCGACGATTGCTATATTACAATACTTGGTTGCCCCACAGCGCTGCAGGTACGAAATAAGAACAAGGAACACCACTTCGGCCGCCGTCCATTTCCCATCTTTAAGATACGGAGTAGGTCCGACGGGGTTTCCATTGTAGCATGAAGGATGTTGAACAATGCATGTACCCTCGACTGGACCTAAGCGTCCCGGGTCCGTGGACCCGGTGGTTCCAGTGGTTCCAGTGGTTCCATCATCCTGGTTCCCAGCGGTTGGTGGTGCTGCTAACTCCAACTTGGCGCGGGGTTTGTGGGGCCGGCCAGGGTTGAATGGACCCTTGGTTATGTCATCTTGGAGGAAGTTCTAGTGCTGAGGTTAGACGATATTCAGACTAAGAATTATAAGTGGTAAAGGTAAATTATCGGAGGCCGTACATAGAATATTCTTCCTCCACGCACTTGTCGTTCGCTTATCGGATCCATGAGGTGAGTCGCTGTTTCACCTTATGGTCCACTCAGAACTTTTCTTATCTGAATGTTGGTGGTTTGTCTCTGCACTGCGGGAACCTGCACGTAATACTTAATTTCTAGCTTCCAACAGAAGACCAGATGTCTGGGGTCGACGAGACAAATCTGCCCATTATATCTACCCATTACACAGGCACACAAGAGTGCACTGCCTCTTGAACGGCTGGGTAGCAATCTTCTACACAGCTGTGTTCTAAGTTGTATATCTACCTGTTATTCTACATAATTGTGTATGAGGAGGCATCGGTGTGAGTTTGTAAACTTCCCCGATAGAAGGCCTAAGACAGTCAAGCTAGCTAGTCGCCTGTTGAGGAAACGCCTCAATGGCGTTCTCCTAGGCTTCTTGCGGGGTCTTTGGGGACATACAGCTGACGTGCTCATTGGCTCTCAGCTTTGATACGTGGCATATGATTAGAATTTACACGTTCGTGTATGCTAATGCGGGCTCTGTCGAGACAAGGCGTACTACCTTCTCTTTCACATAAGGCTCTAGATGTCTGAAGAACTCTATGGCATCTGCTAATTATATCTCTTAAATCCTAGGTCTCTGAATATTTAAGGATTGTGGCCCCCTTCTCGATAGTATCCATCTGGCCAGAGGTTACTAGGACGGAACAGCACAGATCAATACTTCGAATGCAGTTAGATATGGCATGAATAAGCAAGTTTGAGGAGCACTGTAGGCTTAAGATGGTGGTACTGACCAGTCAGCGCGGGGTCTAGTGGAGAGGCACTTCAAGCTGAGCGCCTCTATGCATGGTGGCAAGATCCGTCTCACTCCAGGCGAATATGCAACGGAGCAGACCCTCCGCCGCAAAGAACAGCCTGGGGTGGGAATTAATCATAGATTCTAACCAGGCCCGCTATTTTCTACTATGCTGTTATATCTAAGATGTAAGCTGCGGTAGGAATGATTTCTTGTGATTCCGGATAGCTCGCCATCGTGCCGGAGGTGAGTGTTCTAAATAAGTACACTCGAGGCATTAATAGAGTAATGGAAAGAGATCTTGTCCATCTTTACTTTGTTGAAGTTCTCATGGGAACATACATTTGTGTTACAATGGAAGGTCGACTGAATCATCCACATACCTAGTAAGACGAGGCATCCAGTAATGAGAGGAGTGGCACCCTCCATTGCATTTCTCAGTATGTGTAATAACTGCCTAGATCCCTAGGTACCTATTGAATGGTCTGATAAACCGGGCTATTAATATCTCCATGCGCACCTGTGTACACATGTGCGTACATACCTGCATACACGCCTGTGTATGTTCATGTTCGTATCCAATGGAATAGCCTTTACTTAGCCACTTAACGTAAGACTGTCCTAAAGCCATAAGAGGTGCGTCATCCATAGGAGKGAGGCAGATTGAAGCAAGAAGGGATACTCAAAATGGTCCTGTGGCAGAGACGCTCACCGAAAAACAAGTTCACCGAAAGTAAGACTACTGAAGACAAGATCATTAAAGTGAAGATTGTATTTCTTGCAGACAGCAATATTGTCTATTCTCTGATCGTAGGTTTTATCTCCTTCTAGTCCACTGTTCTAGTAGTATTTGGTGCTACAGCCATGCTCAGGGCAGTGAATATATCTCCTGATGCGCGGAAGGGAAAGAAAATGCGCATGAAGCGGCGACAGTCTAGATGCAATGATAGGAGGAAATCTGGACGTCACGCTACTAGCAAAAATCACATTCTACGTCACAAGTCAATTCACTTGAACGATATGGCTGTGGCGGCTTCTCCAGACATGTTTGAGGGAGTAGACTCTAAGATTGCACCAAGTCTTAGTCCGTCCGAAAACACAAGATCAACAGGACATCTGTTGTCTTCGAGTAGTGTCGCAAAGCATACATCTGAAAGCGGTAGCAGAGGAGAGTGTGGACCCCGAAATGAAATAGTTCTACATGCGAATAAGACGGATAGTGATGTTGTTATGATCGAGAAATTAGAAAGTAAGACTAAAGCTTCGTGTGGTCTAGGATTTATGCTAATCAAAATACTAGCCCGTGAACATACGGATACAAATGGGCATCAAGGCAGCCCATTGATACTTCCATGGGACGGGCTTACAATGGGGCTCGACTTGGGAGATCTTGATTATTGTCATACTCTTGATTCTGCATTGGGTTGCTCCTCCGAAGGATCTAGCCCAGAGAAATCGGTAGACTACGGCTTGAATGCATACCGTAGACCTCACGAGGATGAGTCCAGCATAGTCCCTGACGATTGGTGTGTAGTGGATCATTTTCCACAACTCACACCCAGCTCTAAATCTGGATCGGAAAGCCCCCTCATCCTACAAGATCAGCGCACGACAAGTAAAACGACGAATACAGATAGGCTGTTTTCCGAGACGAATACGGGTAACCAAATCCCACTGTTTCTCCTCGAAGCTCAAACAGGGCGTAGCATGGAGCAGCATGACCAGAAATTCTTGAACCCACTCCAATCAGACAATCTAGATGATCAGAACAATGTCGAGTTATGGGACGTTTCTAAACGCCGCGACAATCTTGAAGACAAATTCGAACAACAGGATAAAGATGATACGGAAGCACCATTGATGTCATCTGAATATTGCCTACAAGAATACCAGAAAGTAAAGGATTCGGATAGCGAGGATCGTCAATCAGCAGCCAATGTACTGTCTGCCGTCGACGAAGCGCATCATGGAAAAAGATGGTTCGCATGCCCTTGGTATAAGAAGGATCCGTGGAAATACCGAGATTGCGCCAAATATGAACTACGACGCATAAAGGATGTTAAACAACATACTTATAGGAAGCATATGAAGCCTGATATCTACTGCCCTGTATGTTTCGAGCTATTCAAAAAAGCAGGCGAAAGAGATGTCCACATACAGAAAAAGAGCTGCGACTCAAAGCCTCAGCCGGAGTTCGACGGTATCACAGAGCAACAAAGGAAGGAGTTGAATCAGAAAGCTAACCGCGGCAAGAATGATGCAGAGCAATGGTACTACATGTGGGAGACTATCTTCCCTGGCGTGTTCCGTCCACAATCACCATATCTTGGCAACGACCGGGGGGAGTTATTACCTGTGTTTCGAAGCTTTTGGGAAAAAAGGGGGGCAGAAACCGTTTCCAACATCCAGGCTTCACTACCTAAATTTGAACCTCAAATCATCGAACTTATCGTGTACACTGTCTTCAGTGGATTTGAAATGGAACTATCCAGCTGGGCTTCTGTCCACGACGAAAATTCGGAAAATCTGCCATGGAAGACTCTAAATATTCTAGATTCATCTAACTGGATCTTCGACCCCTTTCCAGGAGATTTAGTTCAGCAACACTGGGACCCGATGCTCACGATAACGGAACTCTCCTCAGAGCAGCAACAGGCGTTTGAACCCAGTGGCGACTTAGAGAACATTATATGTCCAAAGAGATGATTTGCCCTAGGGTGTTGATGAGATATGGATGATGGTGTCTTGATTAGTCCAAAACATTTCCGGCACCGCAAATAGAAGTACAAAGGGGATATTCGAGGTAGAAGTGTTTATAGAGGAAAAGCCGTATCCTATGCATTTAAGTGCTGGTTAGGGGGTAGAATGACAAGCTTGGCTGATACAACCATATATAGTTGGAACGTGGGGAGAGGAAGGTCAATAGTAAATTTCCTTTCTGTCTTAATTGGTGCCTCAGTAGTGTCCTCTTGGAGGCGCTTTAGAAATGGATATGGTGCCTAGGTGACTTTGTGGTACTAAGTTGAACTTACGCCATAATCGACATCTGATATTGACAGGGAAAGATAGAGCGTACTTGTGACTCTGCTAGACACGCACGAGGCTAATGCAACCAACCCATAACCTCGACCTGAAAGAATTATTCTTAGGTCTCTATGGTAAGAAATATCCCATCCATAAGTGAGCGTGTAGGATAAGTAGGATGAACCAGTAAATTAAAGGGGTGCTTCACGATCATACTTCGGCCAAGTTTCCAAGATCGCTTGCTCTCCAGCCAGGGTGAATTCAAACGAGACCTTTTCCGGTTCTGTGTCAATGGCAACTCGGTAGGTTCCAGGATAAAGTATACGATTCCCATCCTTATCAAACCTTGCCAACTGAGCGAGCTTCACTTGGACCTGTGCTGTCCGGCTTTGACCTGGCTCAAGATCGTGTAACCTCTGGTACCCGACCAGCTTCTTGTTGGGATGTGGTGTCGGTCCATAACCACCACTAGCAAATGCAAGGGCAACATAGTCAGACTTGACCTTTCCAGTGTTATCAACCTTGATGTTGATTGTGCCAAGAGGACATTGGTCAAGATACTCAAGTCCAGAATCACGACATTCCTTGACGACCTTAGAAATGTCAAGATTATCTAGTGGCTCGACAGATACGTTGAAGTCGGTATAATGCAGCCCGTAGCCGAATGGAAGCACGGGCTTACCTGTATACCATTGGTACGTCTGCCCGGGGTTGCCAGTTTCTGAGTCTGGGCGTAATGCCATGATCGTCTGTGGAAAAGAGACGTACGAAGCAGGGTATTGAGTGACCGGGAGACGGCCTGCAGGAGCAACTCGCCCGAACAACACATCTGCGATAGCGTTTCCGCCCTCTTGGCCTGGATATCCCGCCCAAAGAATGGCCGACACACCATCATTGTCAAGCCAGGCCGAATCGTCGAGTTGACCACCACCGGTTTGGACGATAATGAATGTCTTGTTTAAATCAGAGATTGACTTAATCAAATCTGTCTGCGTTTCATTCCATGCAAGTGTCGTGCGATCTTTTTGTTCGGCCTCAACGTCTTGGTCGATACCACCAACGTAGATGACCACGTCGCTTGCCTTAGCCGCATCCAGCACTTCCTGGTCATTCAAACTCAGAACCGAGCTTAGGTTGACTCCAGCCTCATTCGAAAGAGCTTGTAAGGGAGAGACATAGTAAGGCGCAGGGCCATTATACCCGCCTACTAGTTGAATGGTTGCGTTCGCCCAGTCGCCAACTAGTGCCACTGATAACCCCCTTTGACTCGGTACCTGAAGGGGCAACGTTCCCCGTAGATTCTTCAGTAAAGTTATACCAGATGTGGCAGCCTTTCGCGCAAGTGCTTGGGTCTCCGGAGTGTTGACCGCGTCAAACTTGATTTGGCGATACGGCTGACTCTCAGGGGGGTCGAAAAAGCCTACGCTGACCAGCGAGGCATAAACGCGATTCAGGGCCAAGTCAAGGTTGCTCTCGAGACTCGGATACTGCTTGAGAGTAGACGGGAAAAACTGACGATTCAGAAACCCGCATTCGGTGTCGGTACCGGCGCGCATGGCCTTAGACAGTGTTTCCTCCCCGCTACTAGTCCAATTGTGACCCGCGGCTGCTTGTATTACATCAAGAGCAAAACAATCAGAAGTGATGTAATTAGTCGTTTTGTTCCATTTCCAATAGTTGCGTATGAGGTCTTGCTGCATCCAGCCATCCGCACACTGAGGTACACCGTTCACAGAATTATAGGCACACATCAATGAGCCTGCACCTGCATCACGAGCACACGTCTCAAAAGGCCTTAGGTAGTAGTCGGCTAGATCTTGAACGGATATCTTCGCATCGAAACTGAATCGAGTAATGTTGTTTGGGGTGTCTTCGACATCGTATCCGGCTGCATGCTTGCAAGTAGCGATGGCCTTCTTGATAGGGGCATCCGGTGGACCTTGTAACCCTGAGATGAATGCGGCGGCGTATTGCGAGACACGGAAGACATCTTCTCCAGGTGTTTCTGTTTATGTCAAACCAGGCTCAGAGCTGATATTCAAATAATGATCAAATATCGCTTCTTACCTGGGCCTCTTCCCCACCGGGGATCTCTAAACGGGTTAACATTTGGGGCCCAAACGTCTAATCCAGCGCGACCGGCATTGCTATATGCACGAAGTTCGGTGCCAATTACATCCGATATGGAGTATACGAGCTCATCATCAAACGCGGCAGCTGTCAGAATCGACATGGGGAACGAAGTCGCGAAGCTATAGTCTCCATGGTCGCTGAAATTGACTCCCAGGCTGGAAGCTACACCGTGTAGGCCCTCGTTCCAAAGCTTGAAAGTATATCAGCCTCCGCATGTCAATGTAGAAGGACGTGCGGGAGAAATTCAATCAAGCTTACGTTAAATGCCGGAAGACTAATCGCGTCCACGGAGGATAGGTAGAAGATTGTGTTGTTGAATCTCTCCTCCAGAGTCAGCTCTTCAATCAGGGCAGCTGCACGTTCATATGGTGCTATCCAACGATTCTCAGTATAATGACCTTATATGCATGGCTGACTACTTACATTTTTCGACGTCGCATATTCCATTGAGACTCAATGGCGGGACTGTACAGTTAGGCAGTTCTCGAATGTTCATGCTATCCAAAAGGACAGGCACAAACGCCGCGGGGTCCGTTACTAGAGGCGGGATACGTGGATCCATCTTGCCTGAGTTGCCGATCCATCTTGAAAGCCTTATTGAAAATATTACCTAGTCTTTATACTCCTTATGTCTCCTGTGAATGCTGTCAAGTTGGTGAAAAACTTGTTCTAATTGTCCCTTAACGAATACGCGTATTCGCTAGCACGGAACCCTGCACCCAACCCCTCTTATTATATACCGAGAATGTAACCGTGACTGTAGTCCTTGCATCAATATGTCAACCAATGAAGTTCCATTTATGACAGTGAACTCGAAATCTGGGGTTATTCACAGATTCATCCCCGCCGGATCGGACAGTACGAGAATAATACGAGAAGGCCGGGGAGAATGGTCACATATCCGCGTATAGAAGTGCGCTGCCTACTGTTGATTATGTTGCTCTCGAAGTGACGCTAGGTAGGGCCGATCGCAGCCTACGCCCGATATACGCGTATAGCACAACTGCGGATCGTCAGTAACCATCTATAACAGCCTTCAGCCATAATGATGTAGTTTTCATGCAGTTTTGACAGTTACCATCAATACCATGCTTCTTAACCATGTTATCGCTTTTTGTACTCGCTCTCATAACGTTTTCATTATCTTTGGCGGCATCAACCCCTATATTTGAGGGCTTCGTTTCTCCAGGAGTCGAGTATAGGCCAAAGTTTCGTTATTGGTGTGTACACTATCTGAGTCTTCAGAAGTAATAGTCCTCGGATGATAATTGATAAATTTCTTTTCATCGATTCTAGGCTGCCCAATGCTAGCGCAGACATAGATGCAGTTGTGCGTGACATTGGCGAGATTGCAGCCGTTGGCGCAGGAGGGCTCGAATTTCTCCCGTATTATCAGTTTGGGCCACAGCCTACTAACTGGTCTGAGTATGGCTTCGGTATGAAAMCCTACCGAGCCATTTTCCGGGCAGTAATGGAGGCCACTGCCGAAAACGAGATCCTGCTGGACTTCTCAATCGGGGCAAATCAGGGGCAAGGCGTGCCTTCGGAACCGGAATAGATGGCCCTAGAAATGGTTCGATCCCTCGTCCACCTGTCCGACCAAGTTGCTCTGAAGAGCTAATGTTAATTATCATACTTCCTAGGCGTATGTTAATGTCACTATTCCATTCGGGGGGTCCTTCAATGGGACGTTCCCATTATCGACTCAGCCGGTTAGCCCCGAGCTTGGTCAATTCATGTATGGCCTCGAAGAATTTGGCCAGCAGAATATCTCAACAGTCTTAGCAGTTGAGGTTTTGGACCAGTCTGGGGAACCACCTGGCACTGTGGTCATCGGACGCATAATAGACTTATCTGATGATGTGGACCTTGGACGCCTCCATCAGGGGCTGCAGGGTCAACATGGCGATTAATGGCTTGGTATCAGCGGTATACAAACCAGCAATCGAAAAGTGGTGGTCCGGACGCTAGAAACTTCGTGCAAAACGGATCCTGGATCGTGGATCATTTCAGTGCCGAGGGAGCGAAGAAGATGGCACGATTTTTCGATGACTACGTAGTTCCTGAAGCAGGAGACAAAGAGGCACTTTCTCGTGTCGTTAAATATGGTACGTTCCTATGGCTCAATGGTGAGCTATTCAAATGCTGATTAGTCTTATGTACAGCCTGGGAGGACAGCATGGAGATGAACTCGGCTCTGTGGTGGACGTAGGGGTTTGCTGAGCGGTTCCGTATTAGCCGTGGTTATGACATCAAGGATTGCCTGCCTTTCCTTATCAGGCTCGATACTTTTTGGGGCGCCGTCGCCGTCCCGTATGGAGAGACCTTTGTATCAACGAACCATACCCTCACCAGCGGCTGCAATGACGACTATCGTATTGTATTGCAGGAAGGTTATGAAGAATATGTGCAAGCGGCGCGTGAATGGTCCCACGCTAGAGGCGGAGAGTATTCCAATCAGCCCGCGTATAATTTACCCCTTAACATGGTAAGTCTAATAAACCAGGAGAACTCAAGGAGACGAGATGTGATTCTGACCATGTTCCCTTTCGCCGCAGCTCGATTCAATTCCCCTGATAGACGCACTAGAGGGTGAATCGTTTGGCCTTAATGACAATCTGGACACCTATCGGCAAATGGGAGGCCCTGTTCATATGGCTGGAATATCGGTCGTCTCTTCCGAATGCGGCGCACAGAGGACCGCAGGCTACACACAGTCGCTACAAGACTTGCTCTGGCATATCCGCCGCGGACTTGCTACCGGCATCACTATGAATGTGCTGCACGGTTATGCCTATTCGGGGACTTTCGTCAACACTACGTGGCCCGGGTACACCGTCTTCTCGTATGTCTTCACCGAAATGTGGGGGCCGCGTATGCCTATCTGGAGGCATATTAACGACACTCTCGCATATGTGAGCCGGAGTCAGTAATTGAGCCAGACGGGTACGCCCAAGGTCGATTTGGCATTCTATCAGTACGCTGCCCCATTCGACCCGGTAGGATACGATGACAACAACCTCGAACAATTGGGCTTCACATACGACTATCTCGGGCCCAGAAGCTTCTCAGCCGATATCGCTACCGTTGAACATGGCATCCTCGCGCCAAGCGGCCCTGCGTATAAGGGTATCGTCTTTAACAATCAGACTAAGATGACGGTTGAAGCGGCGAAGCAGACGAAGAGGTTTGCCGAAGCCGGTCTCCCCATATTCATCGTAGGAAATGCAGAGTTCCATAGTATTGGCATTCGCGGGGAAGACGCCGCCATAGTGAACCGTACGATGGAAGAGGTAATAGCAATGAAGAGCAACGTTTTCATCTTTTCTCAGACAGCAGAACTCCCGGCCGTTTTGGCTGCCGCAAAGATTCGACCACGAGCCGAATTTATCGGCGACGGCGCAGTTGGCTGGTACTCGTTCTGGCGCAACACAGAAGACGCCAGCTTAGCCTTTCTGTATAATGACGGCAACGAAACTAGGACCGTGAATGTGAGCTTCGAAGGTACCGCGAGCAGAACTCCTTATGGCCTCGACGCCTGGACTGGAGATGTGACTCCTCTCCTATTGTACTCCCTAGATGGCTCAAATATGAATGTACCAGTCACCCTAGCACCAAACCAGACGGCCATCATCGCATTTGTCAATGACTCACCATCCCTGACTTCACAACCGATCGCCGTCGCTACTGCGGTAGGCGGAGGCATCGAGGCGCTGAGATACACACAAGCTGCCTCTCGCTGGCGTATCTGTCCGGCGTGCCCTCTTCAATCCACATTTCCAATAATAAAACGCTTAACCTCATTGGCAGCCCTCCACCACCTCTTCGTCTCCCCGTGTGGAATATTACCTTTAATGATTGGCAGAGTACAGATGACAGATATAGCATGGACACCGCCGTCAAAAGTTATCACTACGAAGACAGAGAGCTGGCCACTTGGAAGGACCTCGACCTGGACACTCTCACAGGCACAAGCGGCACAGCCGATTACTCCGTCGAGGTTGATACGCCCTCTTCCAGGAACCCGCAGCAGCGACTTGGGGGCCGGATCCATCTAGGCCCCATTAAGGATTCAATTCGGGTATGGATTAATGGGAACAGATTACCACCGGTGGATCTGACGGGCAGCCCAGACATAGTCGTTGATATTACCGACCGCCTGGCTGTGGCGGGGCAGTCGAACAAGCTGCGTGTGGAAACTGCTTCCACGCTGTATAGCCGGATTCGAGCAGAGAAAGACATGACCTGGACCTTTGGGATACCGGCTTCACTCGCAAACGATGCATACTTCGAGGGAAACCTGCCAAGGGACTATGGTCTCGTAGGTCCAGCTTGGATCGAGTGGTTGGATATTGTTGAGGTTGTTTAAGGGGGCAATGCCCCCGTCTCTTACCCCTTCCCCTTTTCACATGGATAACATGATCCAAGAATAGGAACGACGACCGATCGGTCGGGTTCGAGTGTATGGTAGTTCGTAGCATAAACATTAGCGAGAGCTTATATGATAGTGTGCACAACGACTTACCTAACATCAGAGAACATTGTGCCGTGCTCGGTATGTTAACTCGATTTCTGAGGGGGAATTTAGTCACTTCATGAGTGTTAGACCATAAGCGCCCGTGAGGTCGATAAAAGTTCATTCATTTTCATTTATTCGTTTACTCTATAATATGGAATCAATTAATTACCTTGACCCAAAAAATCCAAACAGTCCCTGACAAGTCCAGTGTACCAAGCACTAGCAGGAAGATGAGTTTGAAAAAATAAACACTATGTACTTAATACTCAATCATGAGCCGTGACCGGAGAACTGAGCCCCCTCGGCCTTGTGCTTCCAATATCGGCGTAAACTTGCCAAATTCGGATGCCTCGGGTGGAGGGGACTTCGATATAGCCTTCCGCAAAACAACTCGTTATCTCGTGGTCGTAAACGTCGTGAATGATTTTCCCAGCTTGCCAGAACCCTACAACGCCAAAATGCAACCGATGCCGTTCCCTTACGGGATATCAATCTCTCTTGACACGTCCGATGTCTATAGGATTTCTTTGAGTTGCTGCTTCTGTCTCGGCGTTAAGCTCGTCGGGAACTTGACGTTGTACTTGATGATGAAGTTGCCCCGCTCGCCTGGCTTCTTGGAGATGGGCATTCCTAGTCCAGGGTACGTGTCCGAACTTCCAGGGCCTGTGGGACCGCTCTTCTCAACGTTGAGCTGCTTCCCGTCAATTGTCGTTACGGTTCGTCTCCAGCCGGTCAGGGCCTCCTTCAGGTCTAGGTCAATGGTGTGGACTAGGTCGTCTCCGTCACGGACGAAAAGAGGATGCGCTTTCTGTAATCATATTAGTTAGCTCCTGTCTGATAAGGGGGTTGAAATAAAGGGGTAGTTTGTCAGCTTACCTCCTCGACGATGAAGTGCAGATCTTGCTTTCCACCCTCCTCTTGGTCACCAACGCCCTTGAACTTGATCTTGCTGCCTTTCTTCAAACCGGGCTTAATAGGAACTTCAAGGACTTGGTCAGTGGTGGTCCGCTTGCCAGTGTCGTCGAAGGTCTTCCTCTTAATCTTCATCTTCTTTGTGACACCATTGTATAGTTCTTCTAAGGAGACTGGTAGAGCACGCTCGACAGTTGTGACGTCGGGTGTGGCTTCTCTTGCACCACTGCTCGAGAACGGGTCTCCGCCGCTTGGGAAACTGCTGCGCATGCGGGTTCTTCCACCCGAGGATCGGGGCATGCCACCGGGTCTGCCAAAGAAGGAGCTGATGTCGGGTTCATCGTCATCTCCTCCCATACCTCCACTACCACGCATAAACTCTGCAAATATGCTCTCGGGGCTGCTGAAGTTAAAGGCGTTTGGTCCACCACCGCCGGTGCTGAAGTGGAATGTCCGAGTGCCTCCCGGCATACCGCCGCCGAAGTCGAAGCCTTGGAAGCCACCAGGCATGCCTCCCTGAGCTCCTGCGAATGGGTTCTCTCCAGGCGGCGGTGCGGTACCGCCGCGTAGTAGGAACTCAAGGCCATATTGGTCGTAGGTCTTACGCTTCTCGGGGTCGGAGAGGATCTCGTAGGCTTGCGAGCATTCTTTGAACTTCTCGGCGGCGGCAGGGTTGTCTTTGTTCTTGTCGGGATGCCACTTTAATGCTGCTTTTCTGTGGGATCGTTAGCATTCCATAGTTCGGAAGTGTGGGCGAATGATATGACCATAATTGAAACTGAGCGGGAGTGGGGTAGACCTACCGGTAGGCCTTCTTGATTTCGTCTTGGGAGGCATCCGGCTTGACGTTAAGCTGGTCATACAGCTTTGTCTCTTTTACCATCTTGTTTGATATTTATGAAACAGTATATGTGTGTGTCTGTATATGATACGAAGAGGCGAAGAGAGATCTATGGTTTGATAATTGTGTGGTTGAAGATTGTAAGTGTAAGTCGGAATTGGGGTCGACGGAATGATTAGCGTCGATGTGAACGTTGTAAACAAGCTTCAATGTGTTGACAAAAAGAAAAGAAACACAAAGGCTGTCAAATTCGTTGTCTCAATAAAGCTGTAGGTATTGTGCGCAACGCTGGGCGTTCAGCTTTTGGTACTGCACTGCCGCTTTTCTTTATGGTGGGCGGGTTGGTAGAAGATTCGGGAATTGGCGATGAGAGGGTGAGGAAGTGGTGGAGGAGKGACGTTTTAGTTGTGAATAAGTGGGCACGATAAGCTGTTGATGTATACAGATACCTAATGATTGTAGCACCCGCTACGCACGTAATGAAGTATCTAGTACCTCGGCGACGGGATCTCCAGTTGAAGACGATCAGCTGACTAGGAGCTACATTGAAATCATGGCATCTTCGTTGAAGCTCGACCGACCTGGAACCAATGAGAACGTCCCGACAGTTTTATAATTCGGCTTGATGTCCTTCTGCCTTTCGGCTCTGAAACCGGTGGAATTGGTTGATAGAAATTCGAATAGCAACGGTCTAATAGCTACATGTACCTCCTAGCTATTGGAGCTCCCTCAGTACAGTTGGCTGAAGCTATGGCGATGGTGTCTTCATAAATGTGTCTCTGCTGTCATGTACCTAGTAGACGCACCTAGTACGTTGGTGGAGTCGCGGGGGGGKTTTAGAGACTGATTTAGGAACTTTTGGAACCTAGTCGTAAATAATGTGACGGTGATGCGAATGGGGACGAATAGTCAGTGACGTTTAGACAAGCCAAAAGAAGCATCCAAGTGATTGATTGACAGGAATAATTACACTCAGAATTTGCCAAATAGATAAGCGTCACAAGCACCTTGTCAGCCTCCCATTCCTGCTGAGCGTTTGTCTCGGTTCTGGAGTTGGCATTTCAGAATGTACGTACCTGGTTCCTCAGAACAATATGGTGGAAGGTTCTAGAAGTTGCAGCACTCTAGTGCGTATAATGCATCACTAAGGCAAAAACAGCTTACATTAATAAGAGGTAAGTTGCTACTGGACTATATGTATGCAATACAGTAAATTGTAAGATGGACAAGAACATACCGGAGCGCCAGGCATTTTCATTATTATTTTAGTATAGATAATGCTGTTGCGTCGTTCTACAGATTCATACGTTTCATAGTAATTAAACCTTGATTGGCATGACTGAAATGACCAGGCTCTGTGATTTGTTGGCGATCAGTAAAGAACCGAGCAAACTCATGCTCATGCTTATTACATTTAGGGTATTCATCTCTGGGTATCATGGAAGTCATCATGCTACTTATTGTACATGGCCCTTCCAACGCAAGGGCCAAACTGCAATGCTGCAGCCAAGATTCGGGTGCTCATTTATTGGACTCCTTCATGCATAAAGCCGATTCCACGTCCAGGTCTGTATCGGAACTCTCAAATGGACCTCACATATGCCATTCCGTGAAATGCTCTCAGTTATACGAAAGCCAAACCTCGTACATCATAACTCTCATAAGACCTCGTCAAATCGTGCATCACTTGATCATCCCTCGTGGTGCTCCACCTCTAGGTCTATGTCCATCATATCAACAGGGTCGCTTTGGGTACCTTGGCCAGGGCGCGCCAAAAATGGTGCGGAACCGCCAGTGCGCTCCTGCATTTCAGGTGACTTAAATGACGCTGGACCGGTGTAAAGAGTCTGCATCTCTTCCATGCTGTTATATCCAGCGTCGGCTTGCGCCTCCTCGGATGACTGTTTTCTACTTGGATCATATTCTCCTGACTCTGGAGGCTGAGATTCATTCTCATAGGGTTGGAAATTTGCGAACGATTCGTTAACGCCCCCTAACTTGTTAGATTGGGGGCTATCGTTGGCGGTTTTCTCATAATAAAAGGTTTGTGCTTGATGATCCAGGAACTGTTCATGGTCATCAAACGTCAAATCCACATCATCTAGACCGTCACGGGAACTACCATGTGTGGCGACTGATGATCCAATGCTATGTTTTCGTTTGCCTGGCAAGAGAACGGGAACATGGGATAGATTCTCGGCGGTGACTCCTGAAGGCTGCAGATTATGCGGTGGTTGCTGTGTGGGTTGCTGTGGTAGTTGCTGTTCTTGGTTTTGTTCTTGGTCAAGCTCCTGTCGAAACGTGCGATTGTCGGCTCGTACAAACATCTACAAATATTAGCTTCCCTTCGCCAAGGACGAATATACAACATACTCGTAAAGCGTCCGATAATGGGATAGGTTCCGTCTCCATAGCCGCCTCAGTAGCATAGATAAGAATCGGATATTTGGACTCGGTCCCTGCTGCGTGGAGTACGTCCTCTAGTATCGCTTTCTGTGAAACATGTTTAGCATAAACATAAGGGGCACTGGTTGACTTCAATATACCTCGGCTTTGACCGGAGTTGCATCGCTGGGTGAATATCCTATCTTCCACCATTGATCCCTAGATTTAGGCGATCCATCGATATCCATCAAATCGGCGTCTTGCCTAACGCATACATATGCCAATTCATTTGTAAGCGCAACACCGC
The DNA here is from genome assembly GCA_000931505.1 of Hypoxylon sp. E7406B. Classification (NCBI taxonomy): domain Eukaryota; kingdom Fungi; phylum Ascomycota; class Sordariomycetes; order Xylariales; family Hypoxylaceae; genus Hypoxylon; species Hypoxylon sp. E7406B. The sequence goes on along the minus strand of JYCQ01000041.1, from coordinate 129,270 downwards.
GGAGAGAGTACTTGTTGGTCGGGTTCCAGTATTCTGGATGGTAGGCAGGAGTTGAGCGAAAAACGAAATTTTCATCGTCCGCTTCGTTTTCCTGACATGTCAGGCGCTTGGCGATTATTTTCATATATTTAGAATACTCCTCCTTTGCCTCCACGAGCTCTATAGTCGAGTTAGGGCGAACAACCCCTGGCGGGTTGGAAAGAATGAACCTACCAGCCAAGTCCGTTTTCAGTTCTTCGATCTTCTTATTACATCCATCAATAACTTGTTTCCACTTCTCCATCCTTTCTTCTTCCTCGGGTAGGAATGTGTAGGGTCCGGTCCATGTGTGGATGCCAAATAGATCCTCAAAGCTGAGTTCGATGCCCTTTTCCATTCGCTCGTAGTAATAACGCCACTGCGCAGTCCTGGTCTGACGCTGCATTAACCTTTCGGTATGCTTGATGATCCCGTCTAGACAGGCAAAGAGATCGTGGGGTCCATCATCGAGTCCATTTACTCTATGACATCGTTGGCCATGGCACCTTATTAGGTTCGCCTTTAACAGATCGTATACGCGTAGCTTCTTCTTGATGAAGCGCATATAAGTCTGAAACTTTAGAGCAAGGTCCTTTCGGTCTCTCATGTACCGATCCACGTAGAATACGCCTGGTATCTCACACGGCTTAGATAACCCAGTACCACCAAGCCGAACCGTCACGACTTCGGCAGCCTTGGATAATACAGCGTAGTTGGCATCGTCTGGAAAAGAGCGGTCTAGTGATAATGCATGCGACCAGAGCAAGTAATCCAAGGCGTCGTAGAACGTGTCTACCCATGCATATTGCTCATGGTCCAGTTGCAAATCAAGAAACACAAACGGCGTGTCTCGCTCTTCATCATTATAACTATCGGCGTCACCCTCTGGCTGGGATGAATCAGAAAGAGGCTGGGCGCAAGGTAGTATGGTGCCGATGGTTGTCATGGGTTCTAGGTCGCAAGCGGGATTGTTGCCAGCCTCTTCTTTTATAGCATCAAAGAGCTTCTCTTCGACATCAGGCATCCAAGCTCCAAAACTCGGGTCAATTGCCTTGGTATCAACAAGGCCGTCGACAGTGCCATAGGAGCGTTCTGTCCTATCAAGAAACGCCATGAGGCGGTGGAGTTCTTCCGCAAATTCGGGATGCGCCTCGTCGCCCCAGACCGGCTCCCCTCTCGCCATTGCAGCCAGGTGCTCATGCTTTAGAATCGGTTGACCTCTCCACCATTCCGAGTTGTGGCCGTAGTTCTTGGCAGGKGCCCCGCACTGGAGGAGAATGTTTCTGACGAGCGGAATCTTGTGGTAAATTGATAATATAAAGCCAACCCTATGGTCTTTAGTCTGTCGAAGGAAGGCGGGCGCTTCGGGGTTCCGTCTCCTTTCGGATGGGTTGGGGTCGGTCTTCAGAGTATCCAAGGTCGATTTAGTATGAACCATAGCCCATTGCTCGGTTTCGTACTGTGGCCGGTTCGCAGGACCAAAATACTTCAGATTCGTCTCGTTGTCGACGATGCCAGCTTCCTGAAGTTGAATTCCGGACTCGGCGGCAGACTCGGCTAGGGCTCGCTCTAGATTGGCGTCTTCCTCGGCAGCGTTGGCTGGTGCACCTAGGCAATACCCATCAGTCTAAATCCTAGGAGAACACAGGAGTTGTACCTGCGGCCTGGTCTGTAGTCTAGTCTATCGTCTTACCGAAAGGKGATGGGTTGTTCGCTCTTGAAGGGGGTCTAGTAGGAGCAGCATTGTTCTGGTAGCTGGTGGGAGCGAGCTCATCCGGGCCTTGGATATTGAAAGCTATGCGGAGAATTAGTTTGAAAAGAGACAAGTTCAAATATCAGGGGAAAGATGTCGCACATATTCCTGTGTCGTTCACCTCGCCTTGGCGATCCATGCTAAACTGTGATTCATCCCATTTGTACTGATGTTGAACTTAGCATAACAATTACCAGACCGTGCATGTTCGCGGGCGCTAGGAAAGGCAAAAATGTACCTTTTGACTACCGGGATCTTCGAAATACTCCTCTGTCGCTCGCTGAATATCATTGCTGTTTGCCTGAATAAAGAAAAGGTCAGTGCATTAACATCCAGTAAGGCCCCGGGACCATGCATGTGAGCGCCGCATTCCATACCTTCAAACGGGTGATGGCTTCAGCTCGAAGTAGCCCAGTGATGTCACAAAATAGGGCGATGCTATCTTCGGGCGGGTCGCTTATCGTCGCCATCATGAGGATGTTCCTAGACCTCTACGTAGAGTAGAGGTGGACGGCGGAAGTCAAGGAGAGTCGGCGATGAGGTGGTTGTGATAAAGAGGGCCAACGAGGAGAAGCTGACTCCGTCACCGTAATACAAGACCAGGTTGCATGCCCGATACCAAGGTACCCCAGGTTAAAGGAAGGCGAAATCTGGTAGGGTTAAGATGTAGGTAGGTGCCTCAAGGTACCTGATGTGCGCGTGGAAAAAGAGCGAGAAATGTACGTCGGCGGAGGGAGGKATTATCTCAGAACGCGACACCTGCAAACCCGAGAGTCATAAAAGTTGCTTGTGATTTTGTATGCACAGAAAGAGCTTTTTCGATACTACGACGGAGCTATCGTAAGGCTTAGCTGACTACGTATGTACCTGACCCATGAAGTTGTACCTGTGGCGTGTGTGTAGGCAGGCTGATGATGGAATACCCACATATAAGCAGGGGGTTACTAAATGATGTACGGAAGGTCAACAACGACCCCACCGATCACAAGGTGGGGGGCGCATTGGATGGGGATGGGTGTAGTGCAAGTTGGCATCGGTACATATTTACATGTACATATACGTACATTACCACATACATGTGTATGTAAGGTGCATGTAGGTGCATGTGTGTGTTATAAACCTCGATATGAGCCCAATCCTCCAATTATTCCATTTTCAGAAGCAATCTGTAGTTAGAACGATATCAAGCACCATATTAACGTAAAATAGCCGGCGAATAAGGTGATGGAGGGGATGTAGGTCACTGAAGTAATTAGTAAATAGTATGTACATGTCAAGTCGCCGTAGTACTTGCTGTAGATACATGTTACMCCCAGTGGAAGAACCCCCCCCCTCATAGGTAGTGGTCAGCTGTATGCACTATGTGAAAAATTGATTATTCCTCTATCGAAATCGATATGTACAAGCTCTAATGTACGACTGGCCTTTAACGGCCTATGTAAAAGCCTGAGCCAGTTGAAAGTGGAACGCAGCCTAAAACGTTGAGCTTTATGTTCAGATGGTGTTTATCTCCTCGCCTATTAACATGATGCGAAGACACTTGATCTGCCGCGACTTAATGATAGTTAGGAAAAACCTCCGGCGCCTAGGTTCCACCAAAGAACCTCTATCAGAAAGAAGATGCAAATGTTGAACCAATGCAATCCAGATGGTGACAACGAACCGAAATGTGTGCTAACGGTGCAAGAGATCCGTGAAACGCCTAGCCCCCGCTATGCAATGTATACTGAGTTGAAAAATGGGTTGTCGCCTCATTCCCGTACTCGAGTTGTGAGATCTAAGTAGGCGTAAAATGAATTCTCATTAGTTGTCGTCATCGTCACTCACACCCTCATCCTCTCCATCCTCGTCGAATTCGGCCGTTTCCGCATCGTCGCCCGTATCGCTACCTCCGAAATCGAGTTCCTCGTCGTCGCTTTCAGCCCAGAACGCAGCGTCGTCATCTGCTGACTTCGGCGGCGGCGGGGGTTCGAGGGTGGTAGGCATGACAAAGCCGCTGGGTATATCGGCCTTGGACTTCTCAACAATTTCCTTGGCCTTCTTATTGTATGCAGCACGGTCGTCCCGATACATAACGCCAGCATCGACGTTTGCTGGGGAGTTAATCTCTGGATCATCCAGAAGGAGGAGTACAGAGCGGAGCACGGACTCGACGCCTTGTAAAGGGGACCAGCGTTCACTAGCCTGCTCTCCGGATGTGATGTCCTCTCCCGGAGTATGGAGGATGGATATACAGAGCTTGCCATCAGGATAGACATTCGGGTGGTAAATCGGGATTAGGAATCTGAATGTCGGCGGCTGATAGGGGTATTCTTCGGTGAAGGTCATTTCGGCCTATTGTATGATTTTGTGAGCATTGATCCTAATTCAGGGTTGGTGTTTCAGTTCCCACTTACTTTGAAGTAACCGCCGTTGAAGGCACTATCTGGGTTGACGACAATGAGTCCAAGGCGCCAACGAAGGATATTAGCGTTCACCAGCTACAATAATATCAGTCGACTGATGATCCAAAGACGAGACTAAATTCCACATTACTTACGTCGATGTTCACCCATTTCTCCTTGGAGAGTTCTTGCATCTCCGACATCAACCGGTGCTTGGCACCGCCGCCAGGTCTCAATGACATATTTGTGGTCTAAACTCGAATTCGTGGTATGGTCTGGAGGGGTGTCGAGTACTTGGTGCGACGAAAGTGTGCGACTCGCGTGTCCTCGAATTCGAGGTTGGGGGAGTTCTTAACAATCAAATCGCCGCCGGACCAATAACTCCCAATCGAATGTCGCAAAAGTAAAGAGAGACTGCAAAAAAAACACGCCAAGACAGTTGCGTTATGAATGCCTCCTGCGAGGCGAAGGCAACTGAAAATTTCTTGAAGGCGGCCGTGGAATGCTGATTGTTCAGCCCGATGTGGTTAGGTAGAAAGTGATGGTATTGAGTGATGTAGGTAAACGGCGTCAGCCAAACAGGTGGGATGGATTGTGTTATCTTAAAGGCTTGTATCGCAACTGATTCCTCGGCGCCTGACTTGTCCCTTAAATGGAACTCTGCCAATGAGGTAATCAAAAATTGGTGGACCGCCGCCGGAAGCCCTGGCAGGTCACCCTGGACTCACCTGGCCAAAGTCGACGCCAAAAGAGTGGGGCAGAAATACTCCGTACTCGGTACTTCGCAGGTGCCACTCAAAATTCTGCGAATCTTCCAGGACTGTACGTACCTTCTTGGAAACGTCACGTATGTACCTACTTATTTCGTCCAACGCCCAGCTGAGTATGTATGTATGTATGACTTGGGAGTTATCGAATCGCGGTTCAAATCCCGCTTACTCGAAACGACGCCTAAAATCCAACTCGCGTGATTTTCACGGTAAGTATTGTTATGAGTAATTCTTGTAAATATTAAACTATGTACCTAAAATACCTAGATACTTATATTAGATTTTTTGAAAACATTGAATGCTTAAGTATTAAGAGGTGTATAACATTATGAGGATCCTGCTTTGTCGATTAGCTCTTTTGTCAGCTTTCAACATCCTTTAAACCTTTGTGGTCATATAGTAATACCACGGCCAATGATGTGGCGCGACTTCGAATCGTTCACCACACGTCCTAAAGGGATGGATGCTGCCGAAACATTGATATTGTTCTACGTGGACATATTCGGAAGAAAAGAACCGCTTAAGCTTGTATCTGGGTCCCTCGCCGTAAAGGGGCATCCGAGAATCACGCCCTTAGTTTTAAGCTTATGAAGGCTCGAAACAATATTTCTATTCTATCAATGTTTTGATAGATTGTATTGAATTTCATTCGGAGCTCTATGAATTATGTCCACATTTGTCCTCTAAGAACCAGCTAAGATTACTTCCTATTTGCGGCCACACGATAAGCGTAACAAAGTCAGAGCACCTACTTTAAACTTCAAAGCTAAAGAGAACGCATGGGAGAAAATATAATGCAGATGTAAGTAGAGGATACCTTAGATAGGTACCTATGGGTTCAGCATCCAGAGCTCTGGATTCCAGAGAGAACCAGGGAATATACGTATTGTTTGAAGAATGAGACATGGAGACGGGCACATACAATACATGTAGTCTAAGCTACGTAGCGAGAGCCGGTCTATGCATTGTACCGAGACCAGGCAAATAGGATAGATGCTTACCTACATAACATATGTATAATTCATATGCACCTACCAGTCACGTACCTGGGTAGACGAGTATGTCCTTACACATGTCTGTAGGTAAGGCAAGGCGACGCAATGAACGATTCCGTCGTGTAACATGTTGATGAATGGTTTAGAGGCTTGGTGGTGTGTGGTACAGAGCCCGGTGCCATAATTCGGGAGGGTGTCAAGACTTGGCGGTCGGGTGTGAACTTAGCCAAGCGGGTCCCTGGCGGAACCAAGCGATGAGGTGTTGCCCAGTCGCAAGGCAAGGCACCACACTTCAATGTTCCTTCCCCCCGTTCGTCTTGCCCGTTTTGCCCGTTCTGCCCGTCACCATTGCAACAAACTTCACCTCGCATCCTTCTCCCAACAACGACCTGTCGACCACGTCTCCCTCCCGCAATCGACAGCGACGACGACGAGACATCGCGATATTCACACCAGGCGCTCCCGCCGCCCAGATACCGCTATAAGAAGATTTTTATCCACTAATACGAGACTGCGAAGGATTTAAGTCGGTGAATGCTGGTGGACTCGGGTTTCTTCGACCACAACAGCCGGTCGGCGGTTTGGCGCGACTCGCCACAGTGAGATCGATTATCTCCATCATCCCACCTCTCTAACAGCGTCTTACCGACAATCGCCCATCGAGCGCATCGTCACAGCACAATCGGGCTGTTGTCTGTGATACTTATTCCAGTTTCCCGCTGCGCTCCTTCGTCACATTGCCACCCCGTCTAGTCAGCGTCCCGGCGTCAATTTTTGCCAGTACTTGCTAAGGACTCCTAACAACTCATCCACCTCCGAATAACTCCGCGCTTCGTTTTCCACGGGCTGTTCACCATCTTTCTCGATGGCGACCATGTCATTCAATCCCCAAACACCCCAGAGTCCTTCTCAATTTTCCCCAAGCACAGGTGATCAGGTTTCGAGCATGAATAGCTCTATGACCTCAATTACGACCGCTTTGCCTACCGTAAGTTAAAGGTTCTTTGTCGTCAATCATATTTAGACCCCGGTCAATGAAACAAACTCAATGTTTTGTTTTTTCTTTCCCAAACAATTGCGGGAATTTGCTACTGACCGCATTTTATTGCAGCCGGCACATAGCGTAAATGGGTCAGCCCAAGCAACTGATATGTCTCACGATACCACGATGTCAGATGCTTATCTGGCTAAGCGAAAATATCCTTTCGATGACATCGGAGACCATGAGCAAAAGAAAGTCCACCTCGAGAATCGCCGAGTTGGTATTGAAAACCTGCATTTGGATGTTGGTGAGAAGTACCTTCTTCGCAAAACTCGTAAGGCTCCCTTTGGTCTCATATAAGCCACGCCTCCAAACCGTCCTTCTTTTACTAGAATGATGGGTAATCCCCGAAACCGGTTGAATGGGATTTGGTACTATTTGGTTGACACTTTTCTTGATCTAGCTTATCCTGAGTCCTATCCATGCTTGTCCGACGATCTCTTTGAGATGTTCGGTTTAACGGGCATTGCTGCCGAAGTTGCCCGTACGAAGCCTAATGGGGAGAAGAATGCGCTGCGTAAGACATACAAAGGTCAGATAAAGACCTTGGGACTAAGCGGCCACTTTGACGCTGTCAAGAAAGATCCTGAAGCGCTGGACGGTCTCCAAGCCATGACCTCGATTCCCGAAGACGTGTGGTTCACTAGGGAGGTAAGCGGGAAGGAGATAGAAAAAGGGTTGTCACAAGTGCCCCAGACACACTTATCTCGAGCGGCGACGATGGCGAAGGGCCCGATACCGAAGGCGATCTGGGATAGCTCTGTCCTTGGCGATTTGGCGCCCGGCAACGTACCGCGAAAAACTGGCCATGACCAATCTACCCGACCAACGGCACCTAGCACTCCAGCCGCTTCGGGGCCTGGTGTCACGCCGAAGCCGAGTAAGCCGTTGACGCCTCAAGTGGATCGTGCCCGTCGACTTGGGAAGAAGCGAAGTTACCAGGACAGCAGTTTCGAGGGGTATGGCGAAGGTTATGCCGATGACGATGCGGGCGGATATTCGACAGGCGACGGAGATGACCGGCTGAAGCTGAAGAGAAGAAAACAGGTGCATTCAGACCGCCCGTCTTCTACGAACCTCTTCGCTGACCGATGACAGAACCCCGGTGAAAAGGCTTCCTTCAGCAGCACTGGCGGCCAAATCTACGGTGGAAGGATAGGGACGTGACACGAAGATACCCAATCGATGAAGACGAGGCATGACAGTCTTACGACGTAGCGACAGCAATGGATAGATTTCTCAGACATTTATGTCGAGTCTATCCCTCCGCACAAGCTGGCTACGGTCATTTGCATTTCTCATGATTTAAGCATGGCGTAAGGCGTTCGGATGACGAGAAATTAAAGCAACAGACAACATAGGCTGGGGGAGCCTAAGTACCATACCTTTCCATGAATTCAGATGACAAGCGCGACCAAGCTTGGCTTGTCGTACATATTGCTTTGAGATGGGCAATAAAAGAATTGAGTGAGGGTTCCGGGGGTCATTTGCATTACGGCAATGGTGAACGTTGTCAATAGGACATGAGCACTTCTCTGTAGTTTTCTAAATAACTCGGGTGCCTAGTTCTCTAATGCAGCTTGGATTGAGCACCATCTCAGTTACCAAAACMCCTCTGTGCTACCCGTCTAGTTGGTCTACAAGTATCTTCGGGTACAGGCTTACCAGATAGGCTCTTGTGATTAAGAGAGGGCTTGATACTATGGGTATCTCGCCCGCTGTAGCAATGAGCGCAGTGCCGCCTGCTTAGGAGTAATGGCAGAACCTCCTGAAATTGCAAACTAGCAGTTCTCGAACTATATCATAGTTCGAGCTATACTAGAAGCTTGGATGGGACGAACTTCTAGCATCCTAGATCTCGCTCTCATTTCTGAAGATACCTAGGAAATCTGTACGATCAACCCCTTTGATCTTGCCCCTAGCATTAGGCTTTGCCATCAGGCGAAGAGTTGGCAGTTAATGATACCTAATTAACATAATCACCGAATCATCAAGTGTTTATCTATGCAACTGTTGCATCGACCAGCATTCTACCTTCTCCCCTCGAGATATGAGGAAGTAGCTCCACAGGGTAGAAAGGAATACAGCTATATGAAGCACGCGGAATCAGACTAACTGGTTTCCTCCAAGTAACTACATAATGTGTGTAGCAGTTAGGTAAGTTTCTATCGTCAGGCGGTACATACATTAGGTACCTCATACAGTCATTTACACGCTTGTAATGACAGTTCTTGGAAGAGTAGCTGGCAAAGAACTCAGACTGGGCTCGAGTAAGGCAAAGAGAATTAGGGAGTCTTGTAGAACTGCCATATAGAAAATTGAAAGATCTTTCTTTGAACTTGGGTACTGAAATGTTTGGTTGTTGCGAGCTTTGCGCATTAAGAGCCGTACCTGTATAAAGCCCGCTATGCTAAGTTGAAGCCAGGTACATGTGCTACCTTAGGTACCTAACATTGGCGCTAGCACGCGGGGATACAACATCCATTAGGATCGACCCCGCCCACACATAACGACAGAGGGAAGAAGGTGCTTCTTGCATCGTATTCATCAGTACCGCTTCTCTTCGTCTTTCATCTCATTAGCCTCCAACCTACGTACATACAGCCTCCTAATTGTATTTAATCATCCTTCGGGCATCACGTATCCGCTGCCTGCCGTCCAAGGCTGAGCTTACTCAATTCACATCTAAATAAGCTATGAAACTGGCAGGATTTTTCAACCGCAGACTTCCCGCCGGCTGCCAGCTTACGTCACCGAGCTACTGAGCCTCGTTTGGCCCCGGCTTAAATAGAAGAATATATCCCTATCCAGGCACTCGCTCACACTCAAATTGACTCTCACGTCATCATTATCATGAACCGAATATCTTTGGATCACGCGCCCCTAGATGTTCCACCACCTAGTATCAACAGTAAACAGAGTCCATCACCTGTGCCGTTCACTACGTTTCACGATCCGCGATCATCATCTACCCAATCTTTGGTCCCCTCGCCGTCCGAACAGGATGGATCTGGCCGCCGTAAGCTCCTGGTTATCTACATCCATGGCTTTATGGGCAGCGATGCCTCTTTTCAGTCATTTCCCGCTCACGTGCATCGCTACCTCAAGATAGCCCTCTCTGAAACACATATTATCCATTCCAAAATATACCCGAGGTATAAGACTTATAAGGCACTCGATGTAGCTCGCGATAACTTCAGCCTATGGCTGACTCCACACGAGGCACCTACCACCGACGTCGTACTTGTCGGTCATTCCATGGGAGGATTGTTGGCTGCTGATGTAGCCTTGATGGCAAGTCATCCTTTTTATTTTGCTTCCATTCCACTGTCTAACACTTGCCAATAGCCTTCAAGAAACCAGTACAGCATGGGTTATTTTCTCCATCGTATTTTAGGCACAGTCGGTTTAGATGCTCCCTACCTCGGGCTTCATCCCAGTGTTGTTACGGCTGGCCTTGCTAGTTTATTTCGGCCCAAGCCGGATACAGCCAACATACCTGAAGAGCCGATACCAGAGGATGAACCGACGCAGTCTCTATCCCACGTCACCTCAGCGAATACTTCAGTCTATTCAGGCCAATCTAGCGCTTATCAGCCTCCGCCACCTTACCCAAGGCCGCCAGGGACACCTGGACCGTATGGGATGACCTTTGACCCTAACTTCAACCCGTCGTTCGTCAACGATGTGCGACTTCAGGACAGGGGTTGGTGGAAGAATATTGTGCATTTCGTCGAAAAGCACAATTCGGAGGGCCTGTTAGATGCCGCTACTCACCATATCACGTCACACTTGGAATTTGGAGGCTGCCTTGTGGATATCAATGGCCTCAAGACACGATATGAAAATATTCGGAAACTGGAGGATGTAGACGATATAAAGCACCGCGGATTTCCTCATGTGCCCCCACGAGTTCGCTTCGTCCAATATTACACCGTGTGTCACGGGTATCCTAAGAAGCCCAAAGACCAAAATTCTAATCACAATCCGGAACTCGCTGGAGACATAATGAGCATGCATTCAGCCTCATCGACCCCAAATATATCAGTCCAGGGCTGCAGTAATCTTGCGAGCCCAGAATCTCTTATGGACGCTCGTCCTGAGGATAGTATTGATACCCCTGATGAAGAGTTGAGCTTGGAGCTCCTCGCCCCAGAACCAATGTCCGAAGACCTCGATCCAACGCCACTGTCCAACACATCCGACCAGCCACAAAGCGACGGGAAGGATGAGGCTTTGGAAGACGGCACATCAGGTGCAAAATCGAGCAGTAACGGAAGTGATCCGAACACGGATTCCAACCAGATGTATCATGATCGCCTGTCTCAGGAATCCTCTAAAGAAAAGATCGTTGAAACCACTGATCTCACCAGCGCCGTAGAATCTCTAGACCTTGATCTCCCCGCTATCCCAGAGCCCCCTGTCAAACCCGAGCCTTTAGATTTAGAACAATACACGGATAAGGATGCACGAAAACAAGCTGAGAAGGAGACGAAGCGGGCACAAAAAGACTACGCTAAGCTCGTAAAAGAACGTGATAAGATCATCAAGGAGAGACAGAAAATCATCGATAAGAGGAACAAGAAATTGGCACAAGAGGCAGAGAAGCGAGAGAAGGAAGAAAGAAAACGGCGCAAGAAAGAAGAGGCCATAGCCGCTGCATCGAGCTCGTCGACCCCGGAAGAGCAGACATCTCAAAACGAACCGCCCTCTAGCTCACACGAACTACGAACAGATTTAGATTACCGTGTGACCTCGCCTATGCCGACCCCGTCTGAGCAGTCTCGAGGGAAGGCCAAAACTCCGAAGCAGCCAAAAGAGCGTAAGTTCTGCAACCTGCCTGATAAGGTGGGTGGCCAGGTTGATCCAAAGTGGGTCAAGATCTTTATGAAGGATACGGATCAAGTTGGCGCCCATACTGGTTTATTTTTCAGAGGCGAGCACTATGATAGACTGGTTGGTGACGTTGGTGAAACCATTGTAAATTGGGTTCAGGACGACATGACTAAAAGGGCTATCCTAGAGATGGAGAAATAGTGGCTACTAGGTTCTCCTTTGGATGGATAGCCTCTTGTTAAATACAGCTGACGTTATAACGAAAAGGATACCCGAATAAAGAATAGATGAATATCAATTATGTACGGCAGGGAAAAGTCCAATTAGATTATTCATTAATCCATATCCATATACGATACATGATGTCTATCCACATGCGGCGGAGTTGGAAGGCTCTCGATGTCGACGCGGAACATCTGGCCCACACGGATCGTTCCCAGTTCAATGTCATCCTTTCCTAGCTTGGAACCGTCGCGGCTGAGGTCGTCCGATGGCAGTTCCCGCATACGATACGTCCCGTTCTCGTCGTGGGCCGGCCGCCCAGTCCAACGCCGCCCAACGGCACTCCTATGCCAGCTCTGCGAACTAACCACCGTGGCATTCAGCAGCTTGGGGAACATACGCACAATCATGGGGCGCAACGTCGGCAGGCAAGCACAGGTTATAGCCAGGTTACTTTCGACACCGGACCATAGACCTAGCCGGATCCCGGTCACCGAGGGATCGTCCGTGGGACCCAGCTCGTAGATAGAGACCAATCGCATGACAGAGGCACCGCACACGGTGGCGCCGATGGTGAAGACGCCTATGAGGGCTATCTGCTGCTTTTTGGCGATCTGCAGCCTGCGGACGAGAGGCACGGGGATGGCGAATATGACGAGGTCGGCGGCGGTGTTGAGCGTAGACGTGATGAACATGAAGAGCGGCAGATTGAGGCATTGGTTCGGGCTGCGCGAGTCGGGGGACGGCGGCGTCCACGAGAGGGAAATAGGCACGCAGGCAAACACGCCACCGAAGAACAGCGTCAAGCCAAAGAGGCAGAGGATCGCGAGGAGGATGTGGCAGAATATCTTAAAGCGCTTGCCTGACCAGATGCGTAGGTACGAAGATACGATGGACATTTTGATTAGTGCTGAGGAGAGACCCCAAAGAGGTGGTGATATCCATATCGTCTAGACGCGTGTTAGGCCTTTGCTCGATAACGCGGATGGAGATAATTGGGCTGTTAGGAGACTCGCCTTCAGCGTCGTGAGTCTATCTCCGGGACTCATACTCGGTAATGGGTCGCCGAAACCTACGACCACCCCTGAATAGTACAGTCCCATCAGCCGCATGTCCATCGAGGCTAAATTAGATCGAATTTACTCACCGGCCATGTTCGCGAGGTACGTGCCAGTTGCACAACACTACATGTAGTACTCAGCATAGCCGCTCCCAGCGATGAAGGAGCTAGTTTACCAAGAAACCTACTATTGCCCCAAGACATAGCCAATCATCCACTCCCGGATTCTTCAACAGTGCCACCCGAACGTAGAATCGCAGACCAACGGCTAAGACAGCGAGTATTAGGAAAGGCGTGACGACACCGACTAGAGGTATAGCTTGCGGAGAAGAAGGCATCTGCTGAAATCCTTTAGGTAGCAAAGCACATTAGATTAGAAGTATAAACACATCCGGAACTCTGGCAGAATGGACCCAAGTACCGGGGAGCCAAGAGGATAAAATAAACTCATGAACCAAGCATCGAGGCTGAATTGTCAGCACCTCGCAATCTAATTATATCATAGATACGTTAAATGTACTACTCTATCATGCATGTTGGATACAAATGTTGGGCAAGGTGAGACGGTCGAGACGTCATGATCGATGCTGCTGCTGCAGCGCCCGCCGCCGTAGGTAAAACAAACATTGTGGCTTGCTCCCCCCAGAGCGACACATGGGATGAGACAAGCGAATGCGCTCACGCAATTGGAAAACCGAACATGGAAACATGGAAGCTTCTTGTAGGTTTCGCCGGCTCAGAGGCACGGTGGTCTCGGTAGGGCTTACTATTATGTCGAAGCATAGCGACTATTCGGGGCCGAAGAGCCCGATTGCAACGGCTCTGTTTGGACGTACATGGCAAAGGAGGAGGGATTCCTTGCTTTCTATACTAAGTCTAGCAGGAACTAGTCTTCGATCCTGAAATCGAAGATCCCCAGACTCGAGGAAATAAGGTAGGTGCAGCAGCAGCCCCATCAAACGTGTTGGCCGGGATCAGTCCCCGGAGCTGCAAGCTGGCGTTCCTGCATGATCCTGCGGTCGCACAACTTGAGCCCGAAGCCACCGAATGGAACGTCGCCAGCAACATGGCGGTCCCAGGGAGGCTATGCTAAAGCTAAAATCAACGCTCTGATTAATAGCTTATTCATTCTTTAGGATTAAGATTATTTTCGACAGCAAGGTTATCGCTCGGTGGGGCCGAGGTTGGACACTTGGGATGTCTTATCTCCTTGTATAAACAACGACGCCAAGTATGATAGAATTCGGCATATATTAACATGAATGGACTGTTTACTAGTCGATGGTCTATCCGCTATTGCGAAGTTCACATGTCGATTTCAACATGAGCGTAGGATGAGACTCATGCGTATTCTGTTCGATGGTATACTTCAAGATCTCGATCTTGAACTATGTATGACCATACCGTCGGGACGTGCTAGGCTCTGATTTCCCAAAGCGTACAATAAACCTAGATCACTCTAGGATCCGAGAAGGAACTATAAGAGATGATAGAGCTCGATTTCCCTATTAGAGGACCTGAGATTACGATATTTGCGGTAACAAAGATGGACGCCACAGTGTATGAAGTGAACCCGTAGATTTTTTAGATGGCAGGTGATAGAATAGGGCTGTATTCCAACTAGATTCATCCGCTCCAGTCCATTGAGACACGAATCTGCCGAATCTACATAGTAGAGCGTGATCACAGCTAAAAGGGATTCCCCCCCTGCCGCATGATAGCTTGCGTGTTAGTAAGCGAGAAAAACTCCTTGAACAGAGGCAAGTATCGGGGGCGGGAATTTGCTAGATGATCATGATATCAGATTCAAGATATCTAATGATAGAATTCGATAAATGTAGCCGATTGCATGCCCGTGCTACACTTAACTGGGTTCGTATTAGAGCCACGGGACGCGGCCGGGATCTATAACGGGACCGCCAGGGATCATCATCGCAGTGGATATTCTCAACGATCCCGGCTACCAACGGCCTTAGATAGGATTTCTAGGCAATCAGGATCTTGAAGTTTATCTGGCGACCGTGCACATAGATCTGGCGCGAAACAAAGACGCGTCGGGAAGCCCATGGAAATCTTGCGAAAGCGATAGAAAGACGCATAGCTTGAGGTGGTGATTGAACTTGCATGACTGCTCACGGCAAGGTTAATACAAAGTTGAGATAGTGGGGCTTCTAGCCCATGAGGAAGCTATTGACACTCTGTAGGGTTGTTCTGCTGGGGTTCGCCTCAGGGAAATTCGTCATTATGCGACTAAGCTTCACTCTGATGTCGCTCTTGGTATGGCCAGAAGACTGTATTTGAGCATCAAAGTTGCCTTCGTTGTCAAAGTTCTCGCATAAGAGCGCAAGCGCAACTCCAACGGATATGTCTTTGCCGGTTTCGCAAGCGATCAAGATTCGTTTTGGCTCGGAGGAATTCGTCTCTGAATCTTCCGAAGTAGAATCTTGTGTCCGTTCCAGGAATCGCCGAACAAAATCGTTAATGCTGGGAAGAGCTAGGCGCAGATTCCGGCTGGCAAGTTTGTGTTTACCCACGCCGACCTCCATAAGCGACGGACTCTTAACCCAGGAACCCGAGTCTGTGGTCTTGGAGTAAATAATAACAGTGCAGGTCGACGGTGGCGATGGAGTAGCAAGCGGCAAGGAGCAGACGAATAGACATGGCGCAACTTGCTTTGGACTTGACGTATTTATATCTACGACTTGTTGCGATACTAATGAGCGTACCAACTCAGACAAATCTGGTTCCGGGGTGGATAGAAGGGCGTCCGCATGGCGCCAGAAGACCTGCGGGGTTAACCCCAAAGCCCAATTCTCGGTATCGTCCCCAGCGCCTTGTATGTAGCCGCCCTCGCTCATCTCCCCGCCGAGGACTCGACGGGAACTAGTGCAACAAATAACGGGGTGGAAATCATCGAATACCTGGTCCGTCGGCACAAGCTGTGATTCCTGCGTGACCCATATGGGCCTGAGTGGCTTTTTCAGTTGCGCGCGCAGGACATCCAGATTGATATCGAGGGCCTTGAGCGAGGCCACATGCTCGGGGATTCTCGACTCAATCTGCGAGTGTTCAGATTGCGACACAGCATTAGGAGGCGTGTAAAGTTCATGAAAAGCTGGAGTATCAGGGAACAGCGCGCGGTTCAGCACACAGCACCAAATCGGTACAGTCTTGCTGAGAGCATCAGGCATTCGCTTGCCTCTCCTCGTCGAGTCCACAATGATGCAGCCATCGCATTCGCCAACAATGCTAAGCAACTGGAGATTAAGCCGTCGTGTGCTGAATCTCCACTGTCCCGTGTGACCGTCCGTGCTTTTAAAATAAGCTGACCCGGCTTTCCTCTCGGGTGGAATGTACCAGCTTCCACAGCGCTCGTTGGCGATCAGCGGGCGGGAGAATGCAGCGGCTGCCTCGGCCACGAAATCTGCATCTTCCCGTATGGAGCGCAGCCGGTTTGTAATGGAGAGATTAGACCTTTTGAGATCGCTAAGGATGCGTGAAAAATTATGATTTGCCTGTGGTGAGAAGACAAGATCAGACGTAGCAGCAGCCATAGATAGCCAAAGAGAAGCTCTACCGCAAATATATAAAAAAGAGTTAACAAATTAATAAATGTAAATATATATGTACCGTATATAGAAAGAAATAGCTGGTGAGGAACCTGTCTGTGTGGCAGCAAAGTCGAGATTGGGTGGTGAAGGAGATCGGACCACCGACAGCTAGAGCAGAGCGGCCAAGTGGCATGCCCAGCTTGCCAGCTGTCGCCAGCCATGTATCGATAACGGGGGGCATCTTCGTCGTAGTTTAGATTGCAGTGTTTGTGCCATTTAATAGCTCCATCAGCCAATTCCCCATTCCCTGCAATCTGGTGCTAGGACATCATTTTGGTAAAAATCTCAATTATTCGCGATGATTAGACTAGTTAGCTCCTGGGCTAATTAAGGAGCTGGGTATCAAGCAGTGCATAGTTCATTCCGCATCGTGAAGTTGGCACAGGGACATGTGTGCGTCATAATCGTATAGTACAGGTATCCATTGCTTTCATTGCAAACCAGAATCACTCCTCCATCGCCGATGCTGCCTCTCGCCACACCCAGAGTCCATGAGTCCCTTCTCAGCAGATAACCTCCGCCTTCACGAGGACCGAGTAGTCGGCCTCCTTCTTGAGCAGCGACGGCGAGACCATCAGGTCCACAATCGACTGCACTCCAAGCTTCCCTCTCACATCCATCGTTGCTTCCTGGTACGGAAATCCGCGCGTGAGGTCGCTATCCGGCTTGTCCGACATTAGAGCCGAGTAGTGCGAACAGGCGAAGATAGCGCTAAGGTCCACCGCGGCGGCAACAATGTTTAAGATGGCCTTCTTCAGTTCCTCTTCATCATCGCCAGTGGCAAACGGTGATGTAGCCTTCATTATCTTGTCCGTGACGTCCTCCACAAGTGTCGAGTCGGTCTTGGATGTTTTATGAAGCAGCCGGGCAGTACGGGTGCGCCACTCTTGGAATTCGGCACCCGGCGCTTTGGATGAGAACAATCCTGCCAACTTCTCGGCGGCGTCACCGCGTCCCTTTCCCCATAGATGCCAGGATTTCGTGAACACACACGCCTGCAGGTAGCGCCAGATGAGGGCGCGGAAGATGTAGCAAGTCAACTTGTTGCCGGTCAAGTAAGATTTCCAGTGTGTCGATAGTTGGTCGAACTCTCGTCTTGCTCGCTCCGGCACTAGCTTCGGCTGGACGGTGGCGTTGAATCTGGCCAAAGAAAGCGATCGGATTTGGCCTCGTAGCTTCTCGAAGTGCGCCACCACCAGTTCGTCGGTGATTTCGGGGAGAAGCGGGATTCTGGCGCTGCTGCCTTGCTCCTGGAGTTGTCGCTGCAGGCTCTCGCAAATTTTGGTCTTCTCCGCCAGCTCATCCGTAACGTTCTTGAATTTGGCCTCCACGTCCCGCATTCGCGAACGCGTGATCACGATAGTCTCCTCATCCCCCGCCGTAGTCATGACTACTCCTTCATCCATCAAAAGCGAGGCCGGGTTGCTTGTTCCATTCTTCCTTCCATCTCCCTGGGTTTGCGACGTCTTCGCGCCGCTTCCAACTGCATCTTCCTTCGCATAGCGCAGTTGTCGCAGCTCAGCTTCGAGTCGCTGCAGCCTTGCTTCGAGATCCTGTTTCTCCAGCGTCCATGAGTTCGACGTCGATGATTGACTTGCTCGCAGTTGCCGGACTTGGACGATTTTCTCGTGGAGAGCCTCTTGCGTCTCGCCGAGCTGTTTTCGCAAGGATTCCATGGCCAAGAGTCCGGGTGGGTAACCTACATGTAGGTACCCAGGCAGCCTAGGTGGGTGTTATGTACGCTGTAAGTTGTCGCGCAGAGGTAGTGATTGGTTTGTGGAGGACGACAATCCAGAAGCGCGGTTTTGATTTCGTAGGTGCATTTGCTTTATGCAGAATTAAAGTTTAATTCAATCACCACATATCACGTTTATCTTGCCCGAGGATTAATTGGTGCGGGTTTTTGCAAGCTCTTTGTCACCTAGTAATTTTGTGCTGTAGGCACAGCTCTAGGTAGCAAAGAAGGCAACTGAAGGCTTGATGATTCACAATCTCACGTGAAATAAATCACAAACTGCTAGAATAGAAAAGAACACCTCTAATTCTCTACAGCAACAATCAAACACTGTCTGTACCTTGGTACACATTTGAACTTTGCMCCCCTCACCCATAGAAGACAATTGCATTCAACGACCGTCTAGCTGAACTCTCCGAGCCACGAGGGCTCCTAATGCAAGAGACTTTCACGCTCCTCACGCAACAATGCCTACAGTTCCAGTAAACCGACCTAATTCCACATGCCGCAATACTATTCATTTCGAGTGCCTTTTTTGTTCCCCTCTTTCCTCAGGTAGTAGAATTTTCCAAGAGTGTCTCGCTTTCTGCATTTTTCAGAGCGTCTTTTGAAGCGCTCGCCTTCATCCGTCGATGCTCATATGAATTCTCAAACCGCGGTCCATTCTTGTAACAGATCTCTGCTTTCCGCAAGACACCCGTTTCTCAACATCGGAACCGGGGCGCTTTCCGCGTATGATCAATGCTGGGGTCAGTAAGAAATTCACAGTGTCGTTATCGTCCAAACCTAGAAAACGTATCTGCATCCATGTGTCGTAGACTAAGGGTCCATCACGAGCATCCAGAGGGCTCCTTCTCCTAATCTCATACCGGTCAATATAGCGATTAAGATTCCGAGCTAGCGAAACAGCGATATCAAAGAATTTATTCATTTTAGGCTCGACGTCGACTTCGATCTTGTCTTTCTTCTCAACGATGATGAACGGCTCAACGAGTCGCAATAGCCGCCTTTTATGTCTTCGGAGCTTTATATCATCTATCGGGTAGTCATAGAGTATTTGGCCGGTATATTCTCTCCAGCGGTTAAGACGGTCTTGGTCACCTCCAAGTTCGCCCACTAATACAACATTGGCTATCCCAAGTTCAATATCTCGCTAGTACAGCAGGGCTTTACTTAGACTGGATGCTAGCAACGACTCGTCCAATCTCATCAGTCTCTCCCCATAACTTGAAAGGGTTATTCAAGTACTCGACGCATAAGAAACACTAGATGAGCGCCGAGAAATAAAGATCCGTCTGTGAATTGGCTGCAAAGTACTTGCGAATTGGTATATCTGATACTTCGTCAAGTGCCTTTTCGACTTCCTCTGGTGTAGTCTTCCCCTCGAGTCGTTTGACGAGACAGTCATCAATGAAGCTGAAAATGTAATAAGCCAGCTGCTTGAATTGGCAGATCAACACCCCTTCTTCTACCGCATATTTGATGTCCGCATTCTTGAGTTGATACTCCACTATTCCGAGACTAGTTTCCGCAGTTTCTAGTTTGCGTTTTGTAGATTCAAACTCATCTCTCGTTTCCTTAAGCTCCCCTTTCGTCGCATCGAGCTCACGTTCCAGCTCTTCTATAGTCGGCCTTGCCTTTTTTACTAGTTGAAGAGTATCAGCGAAGTCGTCCTCTTGACTACGCTTTCGTTCATCACTCTTCTCTGTTAGAGATTCCGGTTCGAGACTCTTCTTTGCGAGCCTTGACTTTTTCGCCGTCTGAGGAGCCTCAGTTGATTCTTCCGTTCGGACACGCTTTTGTCTGCCAACTTTCGTTGTTCCTAGCTCGGGTGTAGAATCCTTGCTGGTAGCCTTCGATTTATTAGTAGACTGAGGCCCCTCAGTGAAGTCGTCCTTTTGATTATGCTTCCTCTTCTTGACTCCATTGCCTATGCTATCCAGGGACTGCATAGGCGATGTGTTGACAGGCTCATCGGAGGGAGTTGCTAGTTGTGATTTTGACAGCATGATTGCGGGTGAATCAGATGAGAGGGCCATAGGTGGACTAGACGACATGATCGAAGAGATTCCCGAGGGTTTGTTTGAAGATAATGAGGTAGACGAATACCGACAATTAAAGGCAATACTATTTATGATATTCGTAGACAGAAAATGGTTGTCTCCTGGAAAGACGGAGAATGGAAGTAATTCATGGGGAAAGCGCTTCTGAGTTACTAGCTTGGTTAATGAGCTGGGAAACGAGAGAGAGGATGTGTTCGGAAAGTTAGTTTTCACTGGTTTTATTAGAAGCTGGGAAGCAAGGCTAATCACTACATTTATGCTTTTGATGAGGTTCTGGGCTTCGAAAAGGATAACAAAAATCGGAGTAGGTTGGCCTGTTGAAAGGAAAATCAATAGATAGAAATCGTCCAAGCATTTCTTGTTAGGTGGGAAGAAGGGCTCAAACGGTCGTGGTCTTGGGTAGGTCGTACTGATTGCGTGTTGTGAGGTATATGCACGTCCGCCAGTACAGTCACTATATCTTGCGACTCACATTGCCTTCTGATATGTATTTCTAAGTTACCTATCCAGCATACTAGCTTTGTTAGGCGTGTAACGTCGGGGTGAATCTATGACGACCCAAGGTCCACGTACTTTGGTAACTATTTACATAATGTACACGTACATCTGTTGAAGAAACCAAGGTAATTTACAGGTATGTAGGTATGGTAAGTACGTAGGTGTAGATATGCGTAACCAATAATGTATATATCCTTTCCACCACCGAAGTTCTCGCTTCGTACTTATCACTCCGTGCCCCTAAATAAATCACAAACTATAGTCTTCTTTTGCATAGTCAGACCTTCTTCTAAGAGCCTTTTGATACCTATTCATTGCCGTAGAGATTGAAACTCCTCCATGGAGTAATGACGTCTTGGTTCTTGCTTTAGATTTTGGTGTCACATACGCGGCTTTCCAGCATTTCCCTTTCTGACTCACCGGCGTATCATACACTTGTTTGGAAGAGCCCGTCCGTAGATGGCGGAGTCGACCTAGCAACTATCGTCTCATGGCCTGGCCAAAGCATACACAACTGACGTGTTCTGAAGACCCCGGCAGAAATTGACTATAACATTGGAACATGCTTTTGAGGGCATCCTGTAATGGAAAAGTCCAATGTCGTCCGGTGGTTCAAGTTTTAGTAATACAAGATACTTTGCCATGTTTAGAGTTAATATAAAACCTATCACTTTCAATTACCATGTATCCAGTCACCTTACAAACCGTATTGCGATATCACTAAGTAGTAGTAAGACTTGATTAACATAAATCTACGTAGTAAATATTCTTAATGGGGCGCACCAAGGAAGAAAGCTAAGGGAGGTGGCTGGAGCGCAAAGCCACAGCTCTACCAGCCCCATATGGTCTTGGCGTCCAGGTGGCGAGCTATGATTGAAATCTACAGCCACAGTTGCCACAGTAGCCACATATCTTAGGTTATACTGTCTGTATGTACCTCTTTTAAGGTACCAAAGCTTCCACGCCACCAGCCCACTCCGTATATTTCATGCACACGTCCTGCCGTCGTTAAACTTGCAATTTGCAACCTGCAACCGACTCTCCTTCACCCTGTCGAATCGAGGACTGGAACCTGCCATCCTTTATGGTTCTCTACCTCTGGGTATCAGATCGCCTCCGCCTCTCATTACCGGCATGAGCGGACGGCTTATAGCAGCGGTCGGGCGCCTCCCGGCGTCGCGCCCGGCCATGGTTCGAGCCATACGCCAATATCATCAGCTACCTTCGGGCGGTCTTCTTCGAGCCGATTCCGCTGTCCGCGGAGCCAGGCGACGAATGTGGTTCCCGGTAAATTCGTACCACAACGCCGTCATCGTACGCAATGCATCATTTGTTCGTTTCCTACCTCGGTTAGTCGTCAAGTTTATAAGGATTCCTGCCATGGCGGGCGGTGTGATGATAGGAGGGCTGGCATGGGTTCAATATCAAGCTACACGTACGTACACCCAACTAATCCACTTACAAGGTGACCCGGGGACGTAACTGACACGGAATCTAGAGGCTGGAAATTATGCCTGGGATATAATCGCTACTACAAGGGATACTGTTACGGGGACAGCAACAAGCCTACTCGATGGTGCGAAGGGTATTGCCGATCAGACGATGCAAGGCTGGCGAAATACGAAAGAGCAAGTCGAACTACCAGAGTGGATGCAGAGGATTCTAAGAGTGCAGGAAGAGATAGGTACTGGAAAACAAGGCGATGGTCCCGATGGCGAGGAACCCCCGAAGCAGAGCAAAATGGGCGCCGCCGCCGTAGTTGGTGCTAGCGCCGCCGCATATGGCTACGATCAGTCCGACGACGACCCACGAAGTGCGGACGAGATGGCTAAGGATGACCAGATGATGGTCTTGACAAAGAAAATGATTGAGATCCGAAATATCCTGGCTAGGGTTGGACAGTCGAGTACCCTCGCTTTGCCCTCTATCGTTGTCATTGGATCCCAGTCGTCAGGGAAGAGTTCTGTGCTTGAAGCCATTGTAGGACACGAGTTCTTGCCGAAAGGAACAAACATGGTTACCCGCAGACCTATTGAGCTCACTCTCATCAATACGCCTGACTCGGATGCCGAATACGGTGAATTTCCGGATCTTGGCTTGGGAAAGATTTCCGATTTCTCCTCCATCCAACGAACCCTGACAGAACTTAACCAGGCTGTCCCAGACAGTCAGTGTGTATCAGACGACCCAATTCGGCTGTCCATCTCGTCACCTAACATCCCGGACCTCTCACTCATTGATCTTCCTGGTTACATTCAGGTCGTCGGAAAAAACCAGCCCCTGGAGCTCAAGCAGAGAATATCAGAGCTCTGTGATAAATATATACAGCCGCCAAATGTTATCTTAGCGATTTCAGCTGCTGATGTTGATTTAGCTAATTCGGCGGCTCTACGAGCCAGCAGAAGAGTAGACCCAAGAGGTGAACGAACGATAGGTGTTGTGACGAAGATGGACCTAGTCGATCCTGCCCGGGGTGCCGCGATTTTGGCCGATAAACAATATCCACTTCGTCTAGGCTATGTCGGCGTCATCTCTCGTGTGCCGACAACGACTGGATTGTTCAAGAAGGGAAATGCAAATGTCACATCTGCTATCACTCGCAATGAGAGGTCCTTCTTCTCAAGCCACCCGTTGGAATTTGGTCCTGGCTCGGATATCCAGGTTGGGACTTCGACATTGCGAAAGAAGCTCATGCATGTCTTAGAACAAACTATGTCAGCCAGTCTGCAGTCAACGAGCGATGCGATCCGGCAGGAGCTCGAAGAGGCCACCTACGAGTTTAAAGTTCAATATAACGACCGACCTTTGTCTGCTGAATCGTATCTAGCTGAGAGCTTAGATGCCTTCAAGCACTCTTTCAAGCGATTCACCGAAGAATTTGGTCGACCTCAAATGCACGAGCTCCTGAAGAACGAGCTTGATCAACGAGTACTCGACCTCCTAGCAGCAAGATACTGGAACAAACCTATTGACGATCTGAGCGTCCCCGTCGCTGAACCCAACAGCCTTGCCGATCTCCCTAAAGCAGACCCAAATTCCCTTTATTGGCGAAGACAGCTTGATGCTTCTACTTCGGCGCTCACAAAACTTGGCGTGGGTAGGCTTGCTACCAATGTGGTGGCCAGTTCGATCCAGTCTCAAATCGACGCTTTAATCAGCCAATCAACCTTTGTAAACCATCCATTTGCACGCCAGGCGATTACCGAGGCTGCTTCGAGCATCTTGAATGACAGGTTCTACAGTACTAGTGATCAAGTAGAAAACTGCATCAAGCCTTTCAAGTTCGAAATTGACATGGAAGAGCGAGAGTGGACCGCAGGCCGGGACCATGTCCAAGGTGTCTTGAAGAAGGAACTATCCGCCTGCGAGGGCGCCCTGAAGAACCTCGAGACAACTGTTGGCGGTCGGAGGAAATTAAAGGAAGTCATGAACTTTGTCGACAAGGCTAGGAAAGGCGATGTTATTGTTGAGGGTGACAGCCGTAGCGGCGCAGGAGGGTTTAGTGCTGAGCTGCTTGCCAAAGGTTTGATTTTCCCGGTTTGTGCGCCAAGAGTTCTTTGCTAACGTGTTACTAGGACGAGAAGCTATTTTCCTCCGAGACCGTGCGGATATCATCAAAATGCGGATGCTTGCAGTCAAGTCAAAACAATGCGCCAACATCAAGAACAAATACCATTGTCCAGAAGTCTTCCTAGACGCTGTAGCTTCGAAACTTGCGTCCACGGCCGTCCTTTTCCTCAATGTGGAACTTCTTTCAGAGTTCTATTACAATTTCCCACGCGAGCTGGACATGCGGCTCGGGCGTCACTTGTCGGACGACCAAGTAGAAAAATTCGCCAAGGAGGACCCCAAGATTAAGAAACACCTGGAGGTCATCAAACGCAAGGAGCTTCTCGAACTGGTACTCGAGAAGATGGAAAGCCTCAGACAGCTCGAAGGTTTAGAAAGGGAGCGGTCTAGGACAGGCATAAAGAAAAGCGGCGAGAAAGAACGTGGACGATGGGGGCTCTTCTAAGTCTACGAGAATTTCGCCTAGATACTTCTAACGAATCGTTACGACAGGGAGAGGAGTTAAAAAAAGGTTGTTTCAGCGGTCAATGTGTGTCTAGATATCACCTTCAAGTCCCAACTCGATGGTCGGCTGCCTGTCTGCATGTTTGTGAAGTTACATAGATTTTATCCCCCCTTTTGAATAACAACATGTTTTATCCGTTTACTGATTTGTCCTTGTATCAGTTTTCGACTTGGAGCAAGGATCCATTCTACCGTTAAGGTGCTGTTGGTCAGGTACAGTGAGAAGGGATATGACCGAAGTACTTGAGCTTGGATTTAATATGGGTATAATTTCATAAATGAGGTAGAACCGCTTCCTATAGCTGTTGATATATAGGATAAGCCACAGAGTTATCTTAGGTAGCCGGAAAGGAGCTTTATTGACCCGTTCTAGCTTATGCGAGGTCGTATTCTGCAATCAGCTTCTCGGCGCATGTCAGGCCTGTAAAATACGCGACAGTTTGGACATGGCAGCTCGCGAGGATAGGAACAACGCTCATATCAGCGACTCGCAGACCTTCAAACCCTATGAGGCGGAAGTTATTATCGACCGCTACGTCAGCAGACCCTGGCTTGCCCATCTTCACCGTACCCGTCACTATAGCATCGAAGGTCAGCAATTACGTCTCTACCTAGGAAAGGAGTTCGGGAGTTTCAGACATATCTCCAGAGCCATAGCTCCCCAGTCATCTCTATTGGGGAATTCTGGCTCCCAGGACGGGCTGAAGAGGGGGGCAAACTCGTGATGTTACTTACTATGCCAGCTGGAGTTGATGTTCTTTTCCCAGTACTCGACAAGCTCCTCGTCCGAATCACCTGTGGGCCCTGTGATCGTTGACACGGTGTCTCGTGCGTAGCCCTCGTACTGCACGATGCGTTGCGAGTCCCGCAGTGCCTCAATTGCGGCACGTCGATCGAATGGCGTGGATAGGAACTTAGGGTCGATTATAGGGGGTGCGTTCGGGTCTGCTGATTGTAGCGTGACCTCCCCGCGGCTCTGCGCATTGAACAGGAAGACCAGCAAGCACGAGTAGTTCAGGGCCGAATCAGGGAAGTCCGGGATGAACCAGTGAATCGGGAAGTGGCTTAGGATTTCGTAGTGCGGCACTGTCGGGTGGTTTAAGTACGCCTTTTCTGAGTCGGGTAGATCCTGGAATTCCTGGGAGGTGGCGAGCTTGTCCAACTTGAACCACCCGATGAGCAGCTCGCAAGCGAATTTGGCCCACGGCCCTGTGCCGTCTTTCTTCCATTGCTCCAGCGCGTCGGCCATGGCTTGCTTGTTCCCATAGAACGCGGCGCGGTCTGTGTCTCCTGGTGCTCGTGCGTAGGCTATGGGCACGAACATATGGTCGCGTAGCCCCTGACCAATAGCTGGGACATCTTGGACGACAGGAATGCCGAACTTTTCGAGCTGTGCTGCAGGGCCAATGCCGGAATACATGAGAATTGGGGGGTTATTAAGACTGCCTGCCGAAAGGATGACTTCTTTCGAGGCCAGATCTGAACAATAACATCTTAGTGCATCGTGGAGAAAGGCGTGGACACAGTGTTACACAAAGGCCTCACTCACACTGCTTTCCATTCGATTCAACGCCAATGGCCCTCTTGCCTTCTAGTATAATGCGCTGGACTGGCGATTTGGCAATAATTGTCAGGTTTTCAGGCACTGGTGTGAGAAGGTCTACGGCCGTGGATCGAACTCCCTTGCTAGACGAGTTGATCCCGAGGGCCATGCCTATTGGATTGCCGGAGTTGTGCTGTGATGATGAGAGTCAGTGAGCCTTCCTTAGGAAGTGCTCCGAGAATCGCGAGTGGTTCAGGAAGCTCAATGAGTTCCATCATAAAGTTGTAGCCCCCAAGATGGGTATGGAAGGGAGTGGAAAGAACTCTCGTATAACATACATCTGGATTTAGGGGGAGGTAACCGGCTTTCTCGAACAGCTCAAGCATAGGAACTAGATCCTTCTCCACCTCGACCGCGTAGCCCGTCTTCAGGGGCCCCGAGCTACCATGATCCTCGGCCTTGGGTGCAGCATATTTGCTATCAACGCCCGGCGGAAGCGTGGGGTCGAATGTCTCGAGGGTCTTGTATCGGCGTTTCATATGCTCCCATTTGAACGCGTCGTCGCCCACGATGCGCGCCCATTCATCATAGTCGCCGCTGGCTCCCACGGTAAATACGCTAAAGTTCACAGCGCTCGATCCGCCTAGCCCCAAACCCCGCGAGTAATCTAGCTCGCGGCCGGCGCAGTGCTCCTGGGGTGCCGTCTTGTAGCCCCAGTTCATAGGCTTGTTCTGAAAAGTTGTCCAGCGCTGTCCGTCGATGCGCAGATCCTTGTCGCTGTTATTGCCCCCGGCCTCAAGGAGCAGCACCTTCGGCTTCTTCGCCGACTTGGCGAGCCAGGCCGCGATGGCACTGCCCGCCGGTCCGCCTATGCGGTATCATTAGCAGACCATATAGTCGTGTGAGAATGTCTTGCAACAACATACTCCCAACGATTACGAAGTCATATGTCGATGCCATAGTTTTCAATAAACCCTAAGAGTGGTTTTGGGGAAATAGGTGCCTATGAGGTCTATAAGGCGACGTAGTGGATGACGCCCTATCTTTTTATATAGGACACAAAATAACGATCCTGGAAGGACCACCATTCCACACCTTGTCCACTCCCGACATCACTAACCGACGACTCTCACCCCGTACAATTGGAGGGGGTTATGCGAGATAGCCCGATACGACCAATTGCTAGACGAGTAGGATTACACGGTCCGTAAGCAAATGCATGTCGAGAGTCTAAATCATGCTGACAAGAATTAGTGAGCCGATCATGAACGTAATGTAGGTACCCACTAGATGAACGGTTAGTTGTTCGGCTGAAGAACGTGTCCATTTCCAGATTTGACGAGTGCGAACAAGATTTATCTATTGGATTTCTTCGAGATGTTGTCTGGACATTGATTCATTCATGCCCGAGAGCGTGCTCAAATACTCGACTTCCCTAATTGATTATCACAAGGATCTCAGAGGGAGACGTAAACGGTGATCTTTACAGGGTTATTGCCTGTTAGTGAGAGCCACTAGCTATAGTCGAGGTTAATATGATGACTGATTGATTTAGTTCTGCTTGGCTAAGCGCGTTAAGTTCTTAGTAAGGTGAGATCAGGTATTCATGGTTAGACTTCAATCTGTTAGGCTACGTTAGGTAATATTTAGGGTAGCTAAGACCCTAGAGTATACCTGTCGAGTTTTCATAGAATAAGTTCAGAGAATGCCACATGGGGATATGTAATATCTCCCCGCCCATCATCTCTTAACAGCTACAGAAAGCATCAGTTACAACAAGGAGAACCGAGTCAGCCAGGACTAAAAAAGATTACATATTATTTATATTTCACCATATAGCAGCTACTATCAACTGAGAATGTTTCTTAAGCCGAGTGCATCAAGAATAGGGGCCTCAGATAAATGCGATGTGGTGGATAGCTTATATCTCACGGCGATGAGAAGATATTACTACTCGACATGCAGCGTGGTATTGCCGTTGCTGAGAATGAATGGTGCAATCGTGTAGCCACGTGGATACGGAAATAAATTTCATTATTTGGGAATTAAAACTCTCCAGAGGCAAATCAAAAGCACGCATAATCGTTACCTCCGTTCTTCCCCGAGCGCTATCACCATGATGCGATGTAAGGGATATATGCCACCAGATTGGGGCTGTGTCACATTCTAGAAATGTTACAGAATGGCCGAGCGAGCGGCGAGGACATCCAAATGCCCCATTGGGCATTACTAAGTGATAGACGTTTTCCACCATATAGGGGCAGTCCTAGCCGCCATCTTCACCCTTGTGCGACAGGAAACCATGTGGTCCGGTATTATTCTTCGTGGCACGTCAAGCCAAGTAAGCAAACGAGTTGCCGAGCAATGGCAAACAGATCTTGAACTAGTAGAGAGGCAGGTAAGGAATCAGCCGCTACTCAATACAGCGACACACTCAAAACAAGAATGTGGATCTTGCGATGGGCCTGTTTGGTAAAATCCCCCGAACATATCTGGCATATCCATGAGATTTATTCCAAATCCAAGCAGCGGTCTACCTCTACGGGCGTATCGTAGCAAGCTCTCGGCCTCGCTTGAGTCGCAAGGATAGGGGGGACATTTAAGAAAGCTGCTCAGATAATGGCACCACCATGTCCTACCATAGTGTTTAGAAACAGAAAAGAATTCATCCGGGTTGAATAACTAAGTAGGCTCTCTTAAGAATGTTATCCTTGCGCTCTAGCATTGGCCTCGTAGCCTTGATCAATATAATTTGCGTACCTAGGAAATGGTTCGGTGTTCTTCCATTACCACCCAGTATTCACCCTGTACTTCTTATGCTGGGCTAGGCGGCGTCCCTTTATCTCTGTGATGGCTAGTGAGGAAGACTTCTCGCTCCTCGCAATAGCGATCGTTATCATTGGACTGCGCATATACATACGATGTACACAAGTTGGTCTTTCAAGCTGGCAGCTTGACGACTATCTTATGCCTTTGATGGCTGTAAGTCTGATGACCCGAGAGGCTTATGGCTTGTGTAACTAACTTTCCGGGCCCTCGGGGTAATATAGGTGGTTTTCGGAGTCGAGACTATAGCTGCGTACTATGAAGGGTGGCACGGGTTAACGAACGCAGCGATGACGGATGAAGAACGCGCAGCAATCGACCCCAATTCAAGAGAATATGACTATAGGAGAGGGGGGTCCAAAGCTCAGGTATTACTATGGATGCTATACGTCTTCATTCTTTGGGGGCTCAAGCTCTGCATTACTGTGCTCTGCTCGCGATTGACGTGAGTTGCCGCTACCCCCTTTCCTCTGAAGGCTTCGTATTAATAAAGACTGCTAGGGCGGGCTTGCCATACCTGCGTCACCGTATCCGTTTCGCATATATTCTAATAGGAGTTACTTATCTGGGCGTGACTTCAACTATGCTCCTATCTTGCCGGCCATTACCGAGATTCTGGCAAATTAAAACTGACCCGGGGAGTATGAGCTCCCCCTTTTTCCGTTTACAGTAGACGCAAATAGAAATGCACAATTAACCACCGAGTTAGATTCGTGTCAGCCAGCTGTATCAAGAATACTTGTCTTTGTCGCTCTCGTTCCAAACATTATCACCGACATATACCTCCTTTCCATCCCCCTGCCAGTACGTTTAAGTCAACATTGCTTTTATCTATCTTCCATACTGGGTTATTCGGATTCGCTGATTACTGCTACCACAGCTACTATGGAAGGTTAACATTAGCTGTCGGAGGAAGATTGTGCTGATCTCCCTGTTCAGTGGCGCCATCTTCTCTATAGCTATGAGCATAATCCGAGCTGATGTCATACTAAAAGTAAGTTAGCCCCTTTCCTCGCCCACTTCTCTGTTACCTATCTATATATCTCTCTAAACAAGGCATGATTAACTTGGAGGCTTCTCTATCACTACAGGGCGGTCCTGATGTAGTCATCCGCGGTAGTCTGTGGGCATGTCGCGAAACCTTCGTCGCCATTACCGTGACGAACCTACCAATCCTACACCCCTTATTTAAAAGATGCGCAGAAAGGCTCGGTCTAGGTAACGTGGGAGTCAGCTGCACACCCTCCTTGCAAAGTGGCAAAGGTGGCCACCCCCTACGCAGCCTAAGCAGCCATCGACAGCTAATGGCTCAGCCGCTAGTAAGCCATCTATCTTCGGTCTTTCTCTGGTGATACCTGGATGAAGTAGACATTGGGCCGAGACACTAATGTAGCTAGTACAGAATAAAAATGCATCCCGAAGTACTGAGCAGATTCTAGCCGATAGCACAGTCCGGAGACAGATCGACAGAGCATCTGGCCTCCCAGCTAATGGCATCGTCGTCGACCAAGAGATCCGCATCACGATGGAACCAGCGCCGACGGCGAAAATCAAGGGCCCTAAAGAGGATTCTCCGCACGACGGGAGTGATGTGGCTTGCGACCTGGATTTCGTTAGATCGTCTAGGCCCCTCGCACCGCGGATGTCGGCAAGGACGGTTCGGATTGGATCTGCAATCCAGATGTATAAATGATGCTATACGTAATGACAGTGGCGTCTAGCTGACTTAATTACAAGTATGACAACTTTAATTGAGCCTATTTAAACGTCCTGAGACCGATGAAGATGGGACGAATACCGGAAAAGGGGTACTGATTACATAATCATTAGGTAATCAGCTATCGTGAGGAACCGGGCGTGTAAGAGGTAGAAGTAGTATGGAAACCTTACCAATGATCCTAACAATATTTCAATGCGAAGGGTCAATCATACATACTTGTTATGATATTTCATGTTTAAAAGCAATTTCATTATTGGGTATGGAATTCAGCTATCAACTTTTGATGCTATGCTACATGCATGAAGCCACTCCCTTGCAAGTCAACCGCAGCCAAAAACGCCTTGCTGTCCCCGGGGCATACCGAAATCATTCTATCATCGACTAATGAAATCTAAACCCGAGCCATCATCGTGAAGTATTAAGGGAAAAGTGCGGCCTAAGAGGGCAGCGCTGCAAAGTCGCCTTCTACAGAGCCATACCGAGAACACGCGCAGCTTTCTCCGAGGTAATGTAGTCAGGAGCTCTCGAAGAAGTGCTGTGAACAGGGCTGTCCGGCATTGGTAGCTCTGTATCTACCTGGTGGTCGGCAGGATGAGGTTGCTCTCCGAAGTTGAGTGAGCGCCGCTTCTTCTTGATGTTCCCCTGGGAGGGGAGTTTGCTCATCTCCGGGCGAGTTTCCGGGCGCGGAGGGGGGTCGCTAGGGGGAGAACGAACGTCTGATGGGGCTGAAGTGGTCTCTGAATACGCGAGCGGTGTCTTGTTGCGAATCGGTAACGACGGGCCCTCGGGGGTTCGACTTCGTCCGATGCCGGCGGGAATCAGCGGAGCGAGGATGCCCTTACGGCTCTCGAGATCGACACTAGGGGTAGGAAGAGGACTGGCCACCCGCGGAGCCGCCTTTTCGTTGGTGGTAAGTCCCTTCGTCTGTGCAAATGCCGAAGAGCGCTTGTGGTAGGGATCGCGGTCCGAATAAGCGTCAATGATGGGATTTACCATCACCGTTTGCCCGTGGATGGTAAGAATAGAATTGGTGGGAACGTTGACCCAGTTTTCTATCATGCTGTTAGTACCCATGCATGCCATATAGTTGTGAGAAGATAAGGGGAAATACCTCGTTCGAATGTCAGAGGTTCGCTAGCAACAAGAACGATGTCGGCTCCTTTGTCCCGCCTTTCCATCTGATAGTCTCGGTCGTTGGCAGCAGACGGCTTGGTTTCCCACTGAGTTCCCGAAGAATAGTATAAGCTTGCTGCTTCGTCAGTCTTGCTGCTGACGTATCTCGTGCAGATGATACTGTGTCCATCCGTAACTGCGAAGTTCAGCAGGCTTCTCGTATCCACATTCTCGGTCTGGATAATTCTCTCTGGTATAGCCATAGTAAGCTCATTGATGACTTCGATTGTCTGCAAGAGAGCTTTGCGCATCACACTCGGACCGAAGCCGTTCTTAGGTTCCGAGCTAGGGTTGACGCCCAGACGCTCCAAACGGTCGAGAAACAAGGCAAACGCCCATTCGCTATCGGTTCCACCTTGTACGCAGAGGTACCACTTGTCATGGAGTCGTTCCCCAAGCTTTCTCTTGATGTATCTCCATCCTCCCAGGCCTCCGTTATGCATGAACATCAAGCTTCCATGTTGGAATGGGTGGCAATTATCCTCGCTCAGCGATCCTTCGGTGGTGGCTCGTAGGTGGGCGAAGACAAGTCGTGAGGCCGTCTTGGAGGCGATGCGGTGGAGGTTCGTGCAGTTCCAGGCGGGAATTGTCGATGTGAATAGGCATGGAGAAGCACCTAACTTGGGGTCGGTGTAGAAGCCAATGCCAAAGCCGTCTGCATTGTTCTGGCCGCGTTGTGTGTCCTATTGAACAGGGATTGAGAGTCAGCCATGCTGTTGATGTCGCGTCCTGCTGTATGACAGGGAACGTGATGACTTACCAATCGCAACCGCGAGTCGAAGGACTGTTTGAGGATTGAATGCGTCGGGTCGAGAATGAGCTTCGAGAGCAAGATCTCGTCGCTACCCTGATAGACCTAATTTACAATTGTTAGTTCCATGTTTTCAAAGTTCTCGCGAGTCGCGTGACTGATTGCGAGGGTAAATTACCAGAAAGCGGCACATCCTCCCTGTGCATGTGAAGGGATTTTGGGCGGAAACGAAATCGGCGCGAAGATCGAAATTGAGGACGGCTGTTGTTGTGAAGAAGTTAGATGAACGATAGATAGCACCTATCCTTCTCTTGTTGTCAATATGGGCGAATACTGGCCACGTCGGTTATTTTGATTTTTTTTTTCCTCCTGTGCAGTCATCCAGGATGTGGCGTGAATAGATAATAGGATTGCGAGATCGCAGATTGGGAGTGGCTGCTGAGACGTCGCTGGTTGGCCCTGGGATTTTTGGCAAGTTTAATGGAAGGCTCTCGGCTTTCTCCTAGCGTGCACCATTACGTCGTAGGTAAGGACAGCAAGGGCTAGTGGGGCCAGCTGAACGATAAGCGTGGTTTTGGCAGCTGCAGGCTCCCGGGGKACGATGTGCCAGTGGAGTCTGAAGCCCTTAGGGTCTGTAATTAGCATCACCTTGTTTTAGTCACCTGCACTGTAAATCTGGGGCGAGGCTACTGCTAACCAATAACATGCCAAGTAGCATCTCAAATAGGGGTCTAGTACATATTTCTTCCACCTCCAGTCTGTCTTCATTCCTGTGATTCGGAAAATACGTGAATTCCGTATAATAGATAGGTACCTCCAACGTAACGAGGTAATTAGAGTTGAACCAGATGAGATTGTGTTCAATGTTCTACATGGGTCGAGACTCGTTTGACAGCATCCGACCCAAAACACTTTGGATGCCCGCCGCTTCCCTGTAAAAAAAAAAAAAAAAAAAAAAAGATATTTGTTGTATGTGTGTGTTTGCCTACCTCTTGCTAGAGGCGGACAGAAATCTCATTGGCACTCGAGGCCATCATCTGGCAAGACATGGATATTAGAATAATTGAATCACTCATCTGATTGAGCAACAAGTAGATACCCGCGTTACTAAAATATCGTATCCCCTGTCCACAGCGTTACCTGTCCTACATTGCTTTACCGGTGGGTTATACCTTGCTTCGACTGCAATTCCCCAAACGGCCGATTGAGGCCCTTTGTTAGCCGACTCTTCTGTGCAACGGTACACAATTTGTGGGAATAGTGTAGTCAAGATTATCCTATTGGCAAGTCCTCAAAAGCATTGATGATAGGTCCAACAAGGGTGAAGTAGCTCCAGCATACGAAACAATGCGTTTTGCTGACCATGCCCATCTATGTTGACAAATAGCCTGTTTTTGACTGGGATTTTAATGAGCCTTGTATCAGGTCCAGGACCATTCATGGTTCTAATGTTGACTCCTCATTCGCACTTGATACTTTCGGGGATTTTACTTCCACAGAAGAATACCTACAATAATTCTACCCATACAATACTCTCCGCAAAGCTGGTATGAGTATAGCCGTTCGGGCTTCATCCTCTATAGGGGCGCAGGATTCCGTGGGCTACCGTCTTCAAGCATGAGGCCGAAAACAAGGTATCAAGCAAGGTTCAAACAACCAGCTCATAAAATTATGACAAGGTTGAGGTTGAAAAGAAACAAACATAATTAGGTCCCAAACATGCCTGCCTATTATTCTCATACTCATCGGAAACGATTAGATTGGCGGTGAGTTCATCAGCATCCGCAGTCTCGATTTCTCTCCAGATGGTGTCCTRGGGAGTAGTGCCMCCTCGCCCGCCACACTCATATAGATGTGAGCCACGATGTTGATGATCTTTCTCCCGCCTCTCGTACCTGATTCTGAGATCAGTCCTTTATTAGTTGTGTGGAAGAGATCTAGCAACAATGCTCAAACTCTAGTTCGGCTCGAGTAGACTTCGACTGAAGTAATAAGGTGTGTAAAGCAATGAGGAACGACTTTCGTCGCCTTTCGTTCGCCCCCTCCTCTTAAGCTAGTATGTGCGAGCAGACTACTATTTTGAGGCTAGTAGAAATTCCATTATAGATCTACCTGAGTAAGAGCATTAGCCGGCTACTGTCGAGTCCGAATATAAGTGCAGCACCGTACATATAATTCTCGACACTCCCATTCAAAAGCGAGTTGCGTCGCATTCTAATCTAATCTCCGTCTATCCTCACCACTCTCAAGGAGCGAATCCGCCTCGCCATCTTTCGCGGCACCATCATCGCGGTAGAGGACGTAATGCTGCGCCATAAACACCACATCATATAACATACTCACGTTTCCCAATGCGAACTTGACCGGGTTGCCCGTGATGCCCGACCAGTCGCCCTGCAGATAGGAATCGATCACCAGCTGCGCGATGCTCAGCACACCGCCTAGGAAGTCCAGCAGGATCTGCCAGATACTCCACCCCTTCGTGCTGCGGTTCCGGAAGTTGAACACAAGCTGCGGCGCATACTTGACCAATGTGATGAGAAGCTTTACGTATGAGATGGTGTAGATGACGTCTAGCCACGCCCATGCGGTCTTCGGGTCCGCATCTAGGGGCGTGGATAGAACCACGAAGATGATGATAGCGACGGCGACAAAAGACCCGCTCACAACACCAAGGATGAGGCGGGATGGCCGAGTTCCCGTAGCCCGGTCGAAACCCCAAATGGAGGGCATAAAGTACTGGGTGGTCAGGACCGCGCAGACAACAAACGCATGCGCAGCAAAGACGATGTCGTTGAGCGCGACAGTTGGCGTGTGACCATTATTACGGAGGGCATACTGATGACGTATAACCGGAGAAGAGTAAAACACTGTGTTATATATAAGATATGCCAGGAAACCTTTTGCTGTTGTGTTAGAGAAGGCTGTCCTGGGAGGTGAGATGCAACGGGCGTACCGATTGTATTGATAAAGGGAAAGTCTACGGTGGTGCCCGAGGATGATTTCCTCCGGATATTCAGCATCGGTTGCGAATAGAACGATAGGGACCAGGATAGCGTATATATCCACCCGAACACGGCGGAGAGAAAGTCGAGAAAGGCCATGACTGTCGGCCGGTTAAAAGGCGCTTGGCACGCAGGACGGTGGTTCGATACCTAGGTAATCAGATGTCGCGGGTCTGGCATTCAGATTGAAATGACGTAACCTGGGGATAGCACAATCGTCTGGGGCTAACGCCTAACTATATGATTACCTAGGTAATCTTCCGAGAGTCATTAAGACAAGCACTTCCAAAGAGGAGTGAGATGAGTATCTGCATTCCGGAGACTACGACACGTTTGGTGGGAATTTTGCGATGCGCTAGGAGTCGCGATTACCTCAGATTAGCGGGCAACCCGGCGTTTGGAATGAGTTAGCAATTGCGCCATCGCCAGCCATAACCCCCCCAAAGCAGATAAGATGTATGTGATATATACACATTTCCTTAGAGTAATATATATGCTTTTTATAACTATAATTAGTAATCATTTGCTCTAAAGGCGATGAGTATAATATCTTTATAAGCATAACATAAACTTTTAGCGTAATAAAGAGAATCGTAAAATGTAAAACTCGAGGCTAGTCGGTAGCATAATTTCGTATTAAAACTGTAGAGATAAAATCTAGAAGAGAATAATAAGGTAAATGTGAGAATAATCTGCCAACATACCTATATGGCCTCCTGTCTAATGTTTCGACGTCCCTGCCGGCACTGATAGTCTGAGAAGATATCTGTACCATGTGAAGGAACAGCGTACAGCATACGGCACTGGCTGAGGCGCCTCCTGTGCTTTCGGTACTGCATTTTGGTCAGGGGATTTTCCCGGGGTACTTCCGGATAAGTGGCACCCCTTAATAAACTTAAGTACACCTAACATCAAGTTGCAACATGCTGATAGATGTTCTTCGGGAACCAGCCTTAGTCTTGCCCGATTCCTCGGTATGCGAGTGCATCCAAGTTACAAATATACCCTTCGTTCATAGACGAGATGATAAGTAGATGTGGAAGGCGTACTTATCAATAGTAATACCTGGCTTGCAGACTTGATGGCGTTCTCCCTGTTGCGGTGAAGCCTTGGAAAACGGACACATGATAATGAGGAAGCCTAGGACCGTCGACGCAGGCCTTAGCCACAATATCAAGCGACTGAGGAATCGGTACTTGCAAGGTTTCGATAATGGTATTATTCGCGCTAAAGGAGGTTGGTACTGTACTCTCGAAGTTGGCTTTAGGTTCATTGATGTCGGCCGAATATTCCTGATGGTCGCATATCGGGTGGCGAACGAAGCTACGTGGCCTCTCGAATGCTAACGAGCATAGTATCCGGAAGAAGCCGAGGAGTAAACGGAATAAATCATTCGTGTACATCTAGGTTGGGTGTTAGGAATGATATAGCTATGACGGACTTCGTTAGTATCGTTTCGCTCTGCTAGGAATAGTGTCTACCTGTAGATGTACTCACTTATGAGAGTCCTTGCGCTTCCCCGAATCCCACTCCAAGCTTGTTCTTGGATTCTACTGCTCGGGAGTTCATTTTGGTGTCTGCCACAGGCAAACATGAGGGCCTTATACTGTGACGCTACGCTCTGTATGTATTTTATCTCATGTAATCCGGTTGCTCTTTGAAGAGGCAACTCTAGAGCAACTACTACGTCCTAAGAATTTTTAATGGGGTTATTCGTAATTAAGTTTAATGGTAGAGTAAAACAGTGATTATCTATGTTTGCTGTTGG
This sequence comes from Hypoxylon sp. E7406B, assembly GCA_000931505.1. Taxonomy (NCBI): domain Eukaryota; kingdom Fungi; phylum Ascomycota; class Sordariomycetes; order Xylariales; family Hypoxylaceae; genus Hypoxylon; species Hypoxylon sp. E7406B. The sequence continues at coordinate 91,423 of JYCQ01000041.1, read as the reverse complement.
GTCTCGGGCCGGTTCCATGTGATGCTCTGCTGGTGGGTTCGGTATATGTTAGAACCACACTGCAGGTAGGAGTCACTCGACGGCGGTTGAGCAGCGGGCTCCTCTTTCGAATTTTTCTTGTTTGGATTCACCATTATAGTCCCAAGCTCCGATTTACTGCGTCTAAAGATTAGTTAGAGTTATTAAAGTATAGTTGAAATTTCGTACGGTTGCCGTCGCCCTCCTAGTATAGGTAGATATGCGACTCCCCATGCTGATGTCTCAATTCTGAAGTGTAGGCTGCGGAGATATCTTAGTGAAGACAATTGGGAGACTTGATTCCGAAGCAGTTGTGTAGTTGTTTATAGATGGAGTGTTACTTATTAGATGGACCGAACGCACCGTTGGGGTTCTGCTGCATCTCAGTGTGTAGTTACTGCGTGGAAACTCGCTTGAAAACCATGCATGCTATTTAAGCCGCTCCCAGAGTCTAAATGGAATCAGGTGTGTTGGCAGGCACTCATAAATAGTGATAAGTTCCTGGCGGTAGGCTGAGCGCTAGCTAGTGCTCGCGCTTCATACCGCCAATAACGTGCCTTCGTCTCTCAGACAACGAGTAGGTACCTATATCCAGGCAGGAACTATCCTCCTTACAGCGAGGCGATGATTAGATCTCCGGAGCTAAACCGGCTAATCATAAAAGGCGAGCGGTTGACCGGTGTGCAGTCGCGAGGGATCGACGCATGTCAACTGACCCAAGATCGCAGAATAGCGCCGTGGTCATAGTGGAGCGACCCCCAGATTTTGACAGAGAAGGTTCAAATCAGCCAGGGGTAAATAAATTGTTAGTAGGCCACGTTTCTTAGCGTCGATTTCGGCAAGCCTTAAAGAGACGTCACGCACCAATGTTAAATTATTCCTCGCCATTTTCGACGTTTTGAAGCCTCAGGCAGCCAAATTAGATCTTAGAATAGATTACTCCCGTGGCACCAGTTCCAGCTTCACAGAAGGAGCATGAATAGGTTTGGATTGGATTCCTGCTGATGCCTTTGAGGTCATATTCTCTCGCTCGCTAACTTCATCGGGCCCAGTTAGAGGGCGTAGCAGTTGATAACTGTAATATAGTTAGATCAATCGACTAATAATTTTGCTTTATCCCAGGTATATTACCGGCATTATTCTCTTCATGACGAGTACATCTCCGAACTTAAAGTTGTTGAGCCCTATATGGAACGCATCCATGAACGGGCCTGTCTACGTCGATGGCGCAACTGCCTAGATTGATAGTGTATATTTCTACACCAGACCCGATGTAGATTACAGGGGTGGAAACTTGATTCAAAGTACAAGTCTTGACACGTACATATTCAAGAACTGTTTCTACGTATCGATGCTTCTATTCGCGACCTCACTGTCGCTCATTAACAACTCCCCCAACCAAGTCGTTGTTTTCGCCGCCAGCGCTATACAAGGCCCTAACCTACCCTGTGCAGTCACCGGCGGTTCCTTTATACGCCTCCGTCTCTTATAAGGCTCGTCATAAGTCGATATATTAATCTTGTCGGCAGCTAAAAGATTCAGATTAAAATCAACCCTTATACGATATACTAAAATGGCACATTCAATAAGAATTAGATCGAAGAAAAGGTACAAATCTTTCTAAAGGAGACATGCCTTAGATTATGGATTATAGTGGAGATGCACCTTCAATCTGGGTAGTTGCACCATCACCGTAGACAGGCCCCCGTGGACGCTTCCTCAAGATATCTGGCCTCGAGCTAAATGTAACATGGTCATAGGTTTCGATGTATCCTGAGTTCCGAGTTATTCGTCACATCGTCGGTATCAAACGTCCATGTTCCGTAGTTTTGAAGTTATGACCACCGAATTAATGGGGAGTATTTGGCCATATTGAATTGACGTGAGGTTAAGCAATCCACATATGCATGCGGCTGAAAGCACCCTGTGGACAAGCCACCGGTAGCACTCGAGACATAGATACCTCTAGGTACATGTTCACATGCAGGTAAGCACCTCAAGCCCCTATATTTTGCCTTGTACGGGGGTCTTTTTAATCCCTATTGTAGGTTACACGGGAAATCTCTCGTCACCTACACGACTTCACGACCTTCTAGGACTCATTATTTTAGATTACGCGACACATTCCGATCCTTGCCTGCCATTCCTCCAATAACTTAGGAAGCAATCAGAGAATTGTATGGTGTCTTGCGAGCTCATCAGAGCGCCATATTGCTACAATTGGATTTAGAAAACGTTAAGGCGCATAACGTGATGTTCCAAGAAGGGAGACTCCTAAATGATTATGGTCTATTAGTACCTTCTGAATGAATGATAAGGTAGTTGTCAATCTTCATTGTGGATTTGTTGAGGGAGAGGGGAAATACCGCGATTCAGGAGAACTCGAAGGTATCGACGTCATACTGCATACGAGATGCCGTTATGTTTCTGTCAGCTACCTCCTAAGTAGACCTTCTTTCAAAGGTCCATGTATTACGTTCTGTTTCTTTGAAAGGCATCTTCGACTTTGTTCMCCTGCCAATGAAAATATTTAATGTAGGCTACCTACTCTGGCTTCCGGGCCGCTGTAAGGTGGGAATCCTTCTTCTGCAGCCACCAGTGTTTTAGGTAAAGTGTCAACGAATGGATAGCTGAGTTAACCTAAGACAACAGCACCACGACAGTGGCCTCAAGTACAAATGAACTTGGAACCCCGCGGGATTCAATGTTTAGGCGCCTCGACATGGTGCGATGATCTGGGTACCTACCTCTAATAGGTACCTAATATATTATGGGCGGAAGAGTATTCTATCAAGCTAATCCGTAGGGTGAAAGTAAAAATAAATACTCGTCGCATTGTCGTTCGATTATTTGGTTTCTCGGTACCCTATCATATTTGCAAACACTACATCCAAGGTATTATCTATAAGAACTAGATTCTCATCGCTTCTTGTTTTTATATGTTATTAGATCATATTGTTACTTCTCAAAGGCCACATAGTCCTAAGAAAGACCTTAAAAAGCGCGAACCGTTAAGTTCGTACGGCTGCTGATGATCTTATGAGAAAGTATGATAAGAAAGTATATCTACATTAGGTAGATATATTAAGTAGTAAATACTCAATTGACTGCCATGTTAATACTATGAAGCACAGGTCTTTATCACTGGTACAGAGCGATGATTTTCTTGAATTAGAGTAATGTAACACAGCGGCGGAACATCATGATTTGTACCACGCGCCTCAAAACCCGGTCTGAACTGTTGAGAAGAAGCCTGACAGTAGCTCCCATTCGGTGGAAATGGTGAACGAAAGTCAACTACATATAGTTTGGTGATATCGAAGGCTGATACATACTACTTCCCTTGTAGTAGAGGCCCCGTATCGGTTCGGGTTTTGAACTTGCAAGGAAGTCCGTAGAGAACTCCTGGTAACTATTCCAATTTCCATTATCACCGATCATTATTGGTCACTTACATGTATTTATTTGGTGAGGGGAGCGAGCCCCCAACGCTGTGCGACAATGATTATGTCGGTTGCCGCATGGAGAAGCCACCTTCTTATCAGAGTCCACTCATGCGCAAGCTACGGACAGGTAAAGGCGACACTGCATTCAGTAACTGCTTTCTTCACACCATCTTTAGAAACATGACCGCTAGTTATTTCGCAAATCAGCCTCAAATTTCCTAGAGGGTTCAGCCCCTTATTGGACGGGCCCGTGAGTAGACACTGACCGGCTCTGAAGACGCCCCTGAAGAAACGTGATGTTTCAGATAACCAAATCCTTTCCAGTATATATTTAAGTCTATCATAGACCTTTGGATGCATCAATCATGGTCAGAGACCCTTCGAAGCAACTCCTTTAGTATCGTGCAATGGGAGACTCTTCCCAAACTGAAAGAGGTCAAGCCTCTATGATTCCTTTCCACGCGAACAGGAGTGAAGGGAACCGTACAAGGATACCCTCTCAAGTCGAACAACGCCAGTCAGGTGACCAGGAGTCATTATCCATACCTCGAGCCGGTTTGTCTTTCTAGTGTCACACACCAATACAGGGTTACTAACAGTCGCATACTAGGAAGCCTTGCGAGCCGTGGAAGTAACATGGATGATAAGATCCTCTTGGCCGATGATATTCGTAAGATATGATCTGTAGCATTGCTTCATTAAGACTCTAGAGCCAACCCTAAGCTTTTAGTAAAATGTTCGCTGAAGGGTTGGGCAAGAGCTGCTGCCCTCCAGAGTCTATCGACGGGATTGAGCCACCAGAGGCGGTATGACATTCTTTGGCACCGACTTCTGTTAAATGAACAGAGTAAAATTACTGGCATGGAGGATATATTAGCACAACTCGATAAGGACGACGGGGAACCGAATTCTGAGATACGAAGACAAGCATATGCTAAGTATCAACACTTCTCTCATTGTTCTGCTGTTCGCACGACAAAGGTACTTCTCATTTAGCAGAGCGAAGGATGAGCGAGCCAAGTATTGAGGGGAAGGAACATGATGTTAAAGATCACCTCCTAGAGACGCTCTTTCACAGGCTAAAACGATACTGTGAGTAACCAAACTCGTCGATTGAGAGATGACATATTGATTCACTCACCTAGCTGAGGCCTTGCTCTTGATACACCAACTTCAACAGCTCCCCCAAACGAGCAGCTGGGAATTTGAGAACCTACATCACGTATTCAAGAAGGATGAATCACTCCAAGGCATCGGCTGGAGTTTCCTATCCTTGCGACATGACTACTTGAGCACTCGGAGCGACCGAACCTTTGCCGCTCTCGTGTACGGCGATGCACTGCTATCAGTAAGTTACCTATAATCATAGAGTTATACCCCTCTAGGGAAGTAACCGAGGCGATAAACCGGCTCCGACTACGTCCAAAGTCGCTTTTTAGATGGGTGTTCAAATCCAGAAGCAGCGGGGACGCAGAGGGAAATAACATTTACCTGCATACTGGAGGCGTAGAGTCGTTCAAGAAGGGTCTCATAGCTGTCGCAAGCGGCATCCTCCCGATGGTTCCAGTCCGAATTCCGCTACTCAAGCCTATGGATAGTGGCAAGGCGTTAGCGGTGGTATTGTGCTTCAGTGCGGCATTCGTCTTCATCATGGTACCCCTAGAGCAGAAGTCCGACAAGATGCTCATCGGATTTTCAGCCTACTCGGCAGTCTTGGTTACGTAAGGACTCGGGATTCCTGCCACTATCTTGGGTTGACTGACGACTGGTGATAGGTTTCTAGCGAACATCCAGAATGGAGGGGGCTGCGAGTGCTAATATGAGAATACGCGGCAGCAGTCGGAGGTATTCCCAATCGTAGTTGAACTGACTATTTATCGTTTCGTGTACCATTATATGCTTGGAGGATGAAAGTTGACGTTCTTTCCGAACTATTCCCGATTATTCTGATTTATAGGATCTTTTTGGGCTATACTGCCTCGGTTTACATGAATTGAAGCATACAGTTCTTTCGCTTTTGATATCATCGTCCGCCGTTGAACTATCTGGAAGAAGGTATGAAGTTGAATGACATTGCCGCGTGAGTGGCTGGCTTAGCGACCTGGCCGCATGTGAGCCTGTCAGCGCGCAAGGGTCCCTGAAAGTTAGTGGAGGTATATGATTGGGCAGCTTTTACTCTGCTTCTCGCCTAAGGGGACTTGTGGGTGAGTACTCTATACATCTTAAGCCTTTCCTCGGCCCTTACGTGTCAATGTGTACATTGTTATCTCCCGTCTCTCCTCCGACCTGTCTCGAATGGCCTGGGAAAGTTATGTCACTGCCTACTTACCTAACAAGGCAATATTCTTGAATAAGTTAGTAGGCTAGCTCTTTTATAGTTCCAAGTCTTTAGCACAACGAAACCCTCCGCTAATTTGTTTACTTTAGGTACCTGTGTAATGCAGTCCCTCATGTAATTGACTCATCCAGAGCCTACCTAGGTACGTAAATACATCTCTCGCCGAGTTATGAGACTGTAATTTGCATATCTATGGGTCTTACTATGCCTAGGGCTCAGTATCGTAATTACATCCTAGCTTTACTTTGACCTGATGTCATGACGAGGTCCCGGGCAAGTCTAGTTCGTGTGAACTTGGCCGAGACTCGTAATTATGGTCAGGCTATTGTCCCCCATGCTTACGCAAGTGTAAATATCTCATCGACGATCGCCTACCTTACTTTGATGTAGGAAATAGACTTGATATCTACCTGTTAGCATAATCCTAACATGCATCTGACGTACTCAACACTGTGTACATACCCACCGCTCCAGACCCGTGTACAGACATCTATCGTACCATTTTGGGCTTGATTAAGATCGGGCGCCCTAGAAACTATGATATTAAGCACCTGTAGGTGTGACATCCAATGAATGGTAGCCTAACATCCGTCAGGAACCACTTCTCGGCAAGTCCCTTCACCGGTCACCGCGTACACTGCCCCTTCTTAGTGGTTCTTGACATTAAGCCGCGGAGCACGACATATCTACAAAAGAGGGCATTGCTAGCTTGGGTGACATAGCATCCAAGGCAGCTCATCATCATGTGGCCTTAGTGCGAGGCAATGCATCGAACGCTGATCGATGCTTGCTTGTCGACTTTGGGAGAGCTGCCTCTGCTATATTACATACATGTCTGTATGGCGATCACTAATTTGGGGTCTGAAAAGTGTTACATACATGCTAATGTTCGTCACTCGCTAGCTCGAAAAGTTTCTTGGGAGCTGTTTACGCAATACGACCGGATGATGGGTTCTTGGGACCTAGAGGCGCATTGCCACATCACCAGCGTCCTTGCATCAAGTAATTAATTCTCATACAAGTAGGGCGTCGTGCTGTGGGTAATGCGCATAAGTAACAAATAGGAGGTATGCGGGAGCAAGAAAATTCTGCCCATGCATGACTAAGGGGATAAGAGAGCGCCGGGTAACAGGGGTCTACGATTGCCCCCCCTCGAACGAGGGCTATGAGAGGGCTTGTTAATGTAGAATCTACCGTTGCGCTGAATGCCTCGCTCACTTGGGGTGAATGCCTTTGTGTTGCGCCAAGAGCGTCCGTACCGAGCTGGTGCGAGTTTGAAGAGAAGGGCAAGGTTACATATTCCCAAAATGCGATGGTAAGTCTCCTTTAGAAGAAATCGCATAGTCGGACTGAGGTTTAGCTGAATTTTGGAGGACAACCGGGCGCTATTGGTTCGTATTCCACTAAAACTTGATTCTAGCAGGCTCTGGCTTCTTCGGACTTTGGTACACACGGCGGTTCATATTCAAGGGCAAGGCGATAGGGAAAATACTAATGAATCCCCTTAGAGCTATTTCTATGCGATTGATCTTCCGTTGGCAGTGAAATATCACGGCAATCAGTGCAATCTATCCAGAACTTTCTACCGGTATAGCTTATGAAACAAGCACAAGTAGATTCGAAGTGATGTTCAAGTTAGAAGACCAAGACAGGATATAAAAATTGAGTTAACGGATCCAATGTATAGTACCTAGTGTTTGAAACATCCGCTTTGGCATAAACGTCAGTACTTCGGGAACTGCTTCACGATCTTGGATGCGAATTTTGTGCAGCCTTCAGTGGCCTATGCGATAAAGGATAGATGCAATATTCTATAATCATATAGCATGTCTCTATGAATATATGGTTTCGCAGTGAGATGTATCAGAAATAAACAGTCTTTCTTTCAATTCTTAGAAGTCAGTTGCCCATGTTTTCCTGACTCGTATGCTCCCTGGCCCTGATCCGAAGGAGTCTCTTGTAGAACACGGCCTTCAGGCCATTCATGGGTTTCAAGAGACCCAAGATACGACTAGTTACTGGTTTGGGTGTGAATGTGTCGCCAAGGCTTCCTGTGGTCTTCTGTGCCTTTGGGAGTCGACCAGCATAGATTCTGTTCCCTCTCTAGTCAGCGTCTTTATCCGGCCCACAACACATCAACGATTCGGCAAACACTTGCTGTCTGGGCATTGTATGCTGCTTGGGGGTTGCTATCGCCACTGGACGGATCGGCTTCGAAGAAGGTAGGTTGGAAAAATACGACAAACGGAGTGCAAGGCGGTTCTACAAGAAGCGAACGTTAGCACACCAAACGCCGTGGCGAGCAGGCGTAGAGGGGTCGGCCCTAGCCTGCCTTTGGGTACAGTAAGGGATTAATTTTACTGACTAAGGTTCTTTGGAAGCTTTTCAGGTCGGAGAGTGGGAAGAAAGACTCGTAACCAGAGGTGGGATGTGAGGGTGGTTAATCAGCACAAGAAACGCAGGAAAAGATGCTTGCTATTTATGTTAACGGCGTCTTGCAACGCCCTAACCTAATTCTAGGAATAAGGTACTTCGAAAGTTCCATTCCTTCAGTGGCAATGCTTGCAGTAGCCTGTTGCGCAAGAAAGCGATTCTGCCAACTTATTGATAAACGAGGATAGCGATGCGTGTAGTGTCAACAAGAGTTGGGTTGGACTGTCGCAGGGGAGCAAGAAGTGTCGCGCCAGCAGCGGACAAGGCTGTAGCAATATGATCACACATCGTATCAGTACATGCGCAACAAAGAACGCCTTGGACCCAATTATTTCACCGCTTGTATCCGATGGAATATTCTCGAGCTGGGCGGGCGAAGACCTGATTAAGTTATTGAGGATATTAAAGAACAGATAGTAGTTCGGGAGGTTTAGGGACGTAGAAGGTACCTATAGCTTAGAATATGTAGAGGGACCCCCCTGAAGGTAAGACATTGGTATTGGGGTGGCTGGTTCCAACCGGCAGCACCAGCTCAATTAACCTACGCGAAGCGCTAGTGCTTAGCTCTTTGCGTTTCCTATGCTGACGTCCCAAACATAAACCCGCTCAACTTCCTAGGTAGCTTAGGAACTGACTCTACCACCGATCCTAACAAGTAATGAACGATGGTAACCGTCATACACCAAGTGCAGCAAACAATACCGAGGGCCAAAGAGAGGCCCGGCGGCAATTTGCTCCTTAGATGCGATCCCGGTTCCTGACGGCCATGTATTCCTCTGCAGAAACGGAGGAAACAATGAGCACGCCTGGAGACCTTCGTTCCATATCAACCTTGGAAGAAACTGTCGATTTCCTTCGGTACGCTTTCGCCCAATTCAATCGACTATGCCAAACTGCATCTATGGATAGTCATTATCCTGCCGATCTGGCACACTGGAACTTGTCAGGACCATAATGAGGTACCTAATATACCGGCTCTGTTGGTACCTATGTATCTCCACTGGTCGTTGGCCCGCAGTGGTACATCCATGGATGTATGCGGGGGTCTGAGCTTAGACCACCTGGGCAGGTACAATGGTACCTACGCTCCAACACCAGGCAGGTAAGCTCCCGTCCACCAAGCCGGCGACCTCCGCTGCTTTGCGGTCAGTGATAACTTCGACTTCGTCAACTCCCTTCCATTCTCAGAGGAGATGGATGAGTCGAGGATGATTGAAGCTATAAATGGTCCACTTTTAGCCTGTGCGGCTCAGTGGATGGTTCCGCCATACCGGAAAATCTGGGGAACCCCTAATATAGTGCCACTGATCAGTGGAGATACCGCAGCATGCAGTACGTATCCTGGATCGAATGGTATCGTTTACTCCAAAAAGAAAGGTCAGATGACCGTACATCGAATGAGATCCCAGCAAGTATGTAGGCTGCAAGCCACAGATCAGGAAGCTAGACAGAGGGCGCGCTTTAGTACCATCTGCACCGAGCGAATGGAAGATGAAGACGTTATCATATGGCATTTTGTGCGCTTGTCGCGCTCTTCGATAAGAGCGAAGCTAGCTGTGAGCTAGTTGAGCATAGGTCGGAGGGAAGAAGCGTGAATTTGTTGATCGGAGATGAACTCCTTAATTTGAATATGGGCCCGCTGAAGAAACAGATCCATGTCAAAATATCACAAATCAAAAAGGGACGCTCTCCGAAATAAGCCTGGGTGGTTCCAATCTCCACCTGAGTGCCGTAGGCGTTTGCCGCAGTTAGGAGCGAAATAGGTCAAGCAATTGAAGTTAGAGAACAAGAGGTGAAGGGCTGCGGACAGAGGAGGTATTTATATGAACGGGCCTAATCGGCTTAAGGGGGGCTCGGCTAGTGACCTGTAAGTCTATTAGCAAGCATACTGGGAGTACCTACCTTTACCTACCTCGTACATGTTATGTATACAAACCCTTTCACCGGAAAGGCAGACTCTACACATAAATAAGTTAGGTACCTAGCATACTGGGCGCGATCGGCTATTCTTCTAACTCCAGAAAAGGTGTACTTCTAAACAGATATCGGGAAGATGCAAACTATAATTATCGTCGCTGGGACGTCCTATGGTTTCAAAGGTTAGCCTGTGCATCCTCTTTGGCTGCACAGTGCTTTCCGGGCATTAACGTCGCTATATTTGGCTACTACGCTATCAATACGAGCTAATCATTTCTAGCCCGCACGGTTTTAGCCGTCACCACATAAAGGGATGCGTTCGAACGTCTTGAGAATCAACTCGGAGTTGGTCCATAGAACCTCGTGGTCTGTCCGTCAATAATTGAGAGGCCATAGTACTGTTGCCTAGTTCCAGACAGGTCGACATCGATGCTTCACGCACCAACCCCTGACGCGAAAGACTGCATTACCAGCGAAGACCGCCGAATCCGATAGATTTCCATATAAAGAAGAGACGGAAAAGAGGTAGATATAATATCCAAAACTCCAGCCTTGACATGTAGAGCTGGGCAAGCTAGTATGGGGTCGAGAAGCTGGTTCCACTGTAAAGAGTGCTAGTGCCATGCTTCGATTTGACCGTCATTATAACAAAAGCAATGCTCCGCGATGTCCGTCATTTTAGCTTGCACGAATATCTCGAGACCTTGATCTATCCATGGAGAGAAATATCTAGATCCCCTCGGTTGAAACGGACAGCATTGTTGCTAGTAGGCGGTAGACAAAAGCCTTCAAATTGTTCTCAGCTTAGACCACCCCTAGTGAACATTCTTACTATTAAATCTCGTTAGATTACTAGACGTCCAGATACCTTCCTACCGTAGAATTTAGTTGGTAAATCCTACCTGTAGAAGAAGCCATACAGAATGCTTGTGTAGGACGCTAATGGCGTTCAGGTGAGTCTCGGGGTTGGTAGGCATCGCGCGGACGATCATTGGCGCTGCCAACATTTTGTGCATGCTACCCACGCACAATTCCGACTGCGGGGACGCCATTTACATGTCTGTAGTGGCTTACTTACCGGTATGTTGTATTGCCTCAATCGCATACATATCCCGCGGTACCGATCCCGCCATAATCTAGATTTGGCCAGTTCGCAGAGCCGCAAAAGTTATCTATGCCTGGATTGACTAATAGGACAAATCTCCGTGTCTTCCAACTTAGTCAAAGAGAAAAAACGAGGCTGCCATCGCAAGACATTTATAGAGCCCCGTCTCTGTTCAGGGCCATGTCGTCAAAGACAAGTGTACCCTCCTTTTCTCCGCGCTCTCGCAGCCATGGCCACACCATCTCTCTTAGAAGAAGGCTACGAAATGGATAGTATTCAACAAGAGACCGAAACTATCCAACAACATCCCGACACAGTCCCCGGGAACAGCGGCCCTGAACACCCTGCGGTCCTGCCTGGTTCGACATACATGTCCCCAATACTTTGTCGGTAGCTAACAACTCGCCTAGAAGCGCCAAGGGCGGAAATCCTCGGCCATAGCAACTTCCGGGGAGAGTCTGACATCAGTAAGTATCTCTACTTTTCGTGTATACCTCACAGCAGTCTAGCTAGATACCTACCTAACCTATCCAACCTACCAAATAGAAAACGCAGCGCCCACGGGGTGGCCTTCCATTGCTGCCACGCAAATGTATTATAACAACTTTAGTCTCCATCGACGATTCTCTTGCCTCATGCAACGCATCCTCGTGGATCAAGAGACGAAACTTGCTTACCTCGAGAATAAGCTCGAAGAACTCGATAAAGAGGACGAGGATAATGACATTGCTAGATTGAGGTCCTTACCTTTTGATCCTGATCGGCTGCTTGCTACATGCGCCCGAGCTCCGCATCAAGCCCAATCAGCCACCATCCAGCAACCTCCACCCGCTTCGTACAGAGACGAGGGACAACAAGAACATACGACAGATGACAACCCATGGAAGGATAAAGATCTTCTCTTAGAGGCCATGATGCCGAGATTAAAGCGTTACAGTTAGTACCACGGTCTAGTTTATCAGGTCGTCGAGCATATGCGCTAACAAATAGGGCAATGGAGTTGAGCTACTTCAACTCGATAAGGAGATGCAGAAACTACCGCCGATCTCTCGCAGAGAACATAGGATATTCTACGACGAGATTCGAAATCACCACACCCTCGACGAATCCGCGTATCAATTCCTATACTCGAATGACGACTTCGTCACGACGGTTACGGATCGGGTCCATCAGTATTTTGAGACACTGGTCTACGGGAATTCCCGTTTTACGACGGTGAGCAGCTCACCCCCTTACCTTCATTTTCTAGGATTGGAAGTTCATTCCTACTAACATGTTTCCCATTCCGCAAGTACTTCAAGAAGCTCATCGGAAGGGTGCACGACAACAACCACAGCCAGGGCCACGCCCCAGCGATTGAGATTGATAAGCGTCTCATGATCATCTTCTTGAAGGTCCTAGTAGCTTTCTTGAGCGGATTTTTGCTTCTCCTACCAGTTGCTATACTATTCCTCACGGACTTGACAAGGGCAAAGTCCTTCGGTGTCGTAGTTTCTTTCACGTTCCTTTTCGTACTCTTGATAACCTTGTCGAATACGAATTGGTATACTATCCTCGTCGGCCTAAGCGCATATATGGCGGTCTTAGTCACGTTCTTATCAAATCTCGCGCAATGAAGGGACTAACTAGGAGCTGCGTGTTGTTGAGTTGGATGTTCAACACCTGTACGTACCTAAGGTACCTACTTTAAACTTCCACTGGGTGGAAAGGGGTCGAACAAGAGATTTGCTTCTAGGTTCGGTTAGCATTCCTTGACATTTAGGTAGTCAAAGTGCATTAGGTACCTAATGTAGTAATTATACGTAAAATAATACCTAGCATCTGTTTCTACGTATTCTTGATTCTGTTCAGGGTGATTATATATATGCTACTCTAGCCAATTCCCCAGGCGAAAACGCTATTTGGTATCAGGAGGTGGCCCAACGGAGGTTCAAAAGCCTGGCTGTAGGAGGTCCAGGTCGGTTTAGGGGTAAGACTCGAGACTGCGTAGTCAAAATATGGTTTCCTGTGTGTATACTACAACCATAGGCAGATAGTTTGGGGCCACTCCACACAACGAAGTTGTTTCTGTCTACCCCGACCTAGCCCCTTTTTTTCTGGCAAGGTCAGCATCGCGATACTTGCTCAATAATCGGGGCCCTAACTAGGCATCCAGAAGAGTTTCTTACGTCATAATATCTAAGCCTGTTAGATTTGTCCATTAATTCCATGCCTAGGTGCCTTGATCACCTATCTAACATGATGGCTTTGTGTCAGGGGTTGATGTTGACTTTCGTAGATTGTCTATACTCCCGACCAATCACACGCGTAAATTCCTTATGGTACCAACTCCACACTTAGCGAAAATCATCAATACACAATGCAGATAAGTTTTAGAGGTAGAAATATATATGGCACGACGAATAAGCTCGCGTCTGACTGCTAGGTGCAGAGTAGAATCTACTAGGTTAGGTAGAAAAGGGGGTAAAAGGGGGTAAAAAGGGGACATGACGTTGAAATTCGCGGCTCAAGATGGACGCGACGCGTCTAGATGCATATGTCCCGTGCGTACATGATTAGTGTTGACACGCGTAGATGTTACCTCCTACTACCCCGAACTAGTCTAATGGGGGCTGGAATACGTCCTGAAGTACCCGAGACTTCGGCTCTAGAACGTAACTGTCCGTACATGGGGTGGTAGATAAATTGTGTAATTATAATCTTTGCACTAACTCTTTTGAGCTCACTTCCTTGTATTGGATAAGGGCAACAAACAGGTGAGAATTCTCGGTCCTCAGCCTTGTTTATTTTTGAGTCATAGTTGATTCTTACACCGCCTACCCCCTCAGTGAAAAGTTCCCGGTTGTAGAAATCCACTGTATTTACAACCTAATAATCGTCAATTATAAGTAAACCGTACCGAAGCATTATCTCATCGAGGGAGTAGCTAAGTAACATGCCTCATGATAGTGTTCCTAAGGTAGCCAAGATCACTAGGTAGTCATACCCTAACTTCCCGCGTCATTCATATAATAAAAGAACTAGCTTAAGACTGTCTGGTTTATCATGTTTGAAAGTTGAAGCGAGTTTTCTGATGCGTTGAATCGGGCTAATTAGTTTGGTGCATAGCGTGGAGGATTGGTTTGTATAGTACGGTTATTTCCGCCGGCGCATACAAGCGGTGAATGAGCCACTCACTATTATGTAAATGCGGTAATGTGTACCTAATATGTACAAGGAGACAGCGGTAGTCCTACGCACAGACGGTAGACCCATTACGAGACCCAGATGGTAAACGTGGGCATATTCGGCAGCCTTGTCGACATACATGTAGCTCATCTCCGAAATCTGCCTACATGTACATAAGGATGTACTTCGTGCGTGCGTGTTATGTAGTATAAAATTTCAGTGGGGTAAATCTGGCTCTATTAAAGTTGTGTAGGTACATCTGCAGACACGACGCTACACGCTTCCATAGTATGGCTATGTACCTACCTACATGTAGGAATAGGAGTGCCTAGGTAGCCACGTGTGTAATCTCTACTTTGAGAGGGCAGGGGGGTGGTGGTAGCTGTGTAACTAGGTAACGAACAGGTTCCGCTAAAGCGAAATTATTAGATTCGGTAATGTTGTTACTTCAACAGATACATGGGGTTGCAGCCCTCTATCGGCTCCTTGGATCAACACCATCCTTGTCTTCACGCACAACGAGCTTACGACTAAAGGTGACTCGAGTATGACGAAGCGGACCAGGCCCCACGCTGAAGAAACTAGATTTACATGTGTTGTCTCATACTTTGGCAAGCCGGGGAACGTTCTCCGGACGAGGCTGTACAAGCAACTCCAGACCCCAGACGCAACGGTAGTTACCAAGGTTGTGGGGCATGACAGTATTTTGATAGGTACCTCATAGGTCAGTCGACTGATAGGCAGAATTTTGGATGAGCCTAGCTAGGTTGTAGCGTAGCCTCCGTTGACTATCAAGCATGATTACCGCCCAGCAAAGGTTCTGACTTAAGGATGCCTTTGTCATACGTTTCGATATTGTCATTAGTTGCCACCCAAGATCTGCTAGTGAGCTGTTAATTTCAAGTCGCTTCGAGCGAATATCTCTTGACTCTCATTTCACGCTTCGCCTTCCATACATCGTTAGTGGTACGATAAAGATGGCCATTGATGCATGTCATTATGCTGGGGTAAGAAAGCCGGTGCAGTATTTAAATTATGCACTTAACTACAAAATGCAGGATTCATGTAACAACCTGAGGTACCACTAGGCTCTAATCAACCTACATAAGATTACTATACAACAGTAGATTCTCTTAGTCGGTAGTAGAGGACACTTAGAACTTGCTACTTGTCGACGCCCGGGCATACTCGCGGTTAACGTTGACGGTGAGTATTTAATTGACGCCGAAATATATAAGCTAGTAGTTCCCAGAATATTTTATGTACCAATAACCTAGCTGCAATTGTCGGAGTATGTAGTTTCGTGCTAGTTGAGTGGAATAGCTCTATGCCATGAAAACAATAATTACAAGAGGCAGTCCCCGTCGTCATATATAATCGCTGAGGTTATAGACTTGTTACAGGTTCAAATTCCTCGTCTATCTTCTCTTGCCATTGCCCTCAGCTGAGCGTTGGGTTTGCCGGTTGGGCTCGTATACCACTATAACATCGAGAGTCAGTAATTGCTTTCCTGGGAAGGAGAATCAAGAGTTTTAGGCATGTCTTGGGGACCATAACTCCTCAGTCATCATGGTTGGGAAMCTCTAGCCCCTAAGACAAGCCGAGGGCGGAGGTAAAGAACCCTCGGTGTTACTCACTCACGTCGTCTCCCCTTTTCTTTCCGCGCCTTGGTTTCGAATTATCACTGCCTCTCCTTGGCTTCGAACTGCCAACACCTTCCTTTGACTTCCTTAGTAGGTGAAACCATTTCATGATGGGAATAGAGTCTCTGCGAGGAGACGCGCCGACCGAGGGATCTTGATGTTGGCTTGAGTTTGACGAGGKGACTAGGGTAAGTATGACCTGGACAAGCTTAAGATAAGTGACAACCCACACACGGCATCAACAACATGAGAATATAACGGAAGGATAGCACAAGAGCAACTACGTTACCTTCTACCAGCTGAATCCTTTGGAGTGTGGTTTCCCTAGTTAGATGAACTTGGAAGGAGTGGAAGTATATGTGTTGATTCCAGTGTCCTGCGACGAGAAGTTATGATAGAGAAGCAGAGGTCCTTTATAGTTTTTAGCATTCATAGGTACTTGTGCGCTTTAGGGCCTAGAGGCAATGAGCACAACCACGCATTGTCTAACAACCTTCGCTAGGTACTAAAGTAGAGGGACTATTAACAACTACAATGATAACGCCTCGCCGTGCGACGTATTGTAGACTGGCGGCTTGCATTGACAAGGGTTTCGTTTGCATATAGCTGCATAGTAGATGCGCTGGGCGATGCCAATGAGGAGGCTGTGTGGAAAGCTGCGAACCCTGGTAGAGCCGCTCTCTTGCAGTACCGCTCTGGGAAGACTTTGGGAAGCCATGGCCCAAATGAATGGATTGATAA
Source organism: Hypoxylon sp. E7406B (assembly GCA_000931505.1). Taxonomy (NCBI): domain Eukaryota; kingdom Fungi; phylum Ascomycota; class Sordariomycetes; order Xylariales; family Hypoxylaceae; genus Hypoxylon; species Hypoxylon sp. E7406B. The sequence goes on along the minus strand of JYCQ01000041.1, from coordinate 74,614 downwards.
GTGTCGGCTCTCGAATCTGAACATGGTGGAAATCGGGACGACTTTTGGACAAGCTTGAATCTGTTATGAGGAAGAGAAAGAAAACTTGACGCGTCTGTTGACGGAAATATGGAAAAAATTAGGAGGGGTCACTGGGGGCGCCATCCACGTAGCAATAAAATCTTTTAGTGATTAAATTCTGGCACGAGGTGCTACAAAGTTCCCATCAGCTCCCGGGCCAGACAGCGCACGACATCTTTCCAACTTCACCCCTGTCACCAACAGAGCCTCAAATCTTGTCCTTTGCGTTGTGTAGAGACCTAAGTAACGCTGAAAGAGGTCCACTCCATGGATCATGGATTTCGACGCCGGCTTGCGGGGAGGAGAGGAAGCGTATTAGGTACAGGGGTCATCCCTAAACAGGTACCAAACCTAAGCCCATCGAGTCCAGTACATGTACCTAGCAGCCCTAGGGGGTAGGGGGTAGGGGGTCGGGGGATTGAGGAGACAATGTTAAGTCCCCTCCCCCACTTCTTCATTAGAACCCCCAGATCCATTTCACACTGAATCATCGCAGGCCAATGTATCTCGGAGCATTCCGATTAAATCTTGCATGCTTCGGGCGGTAAATGTCGTCGGAAATTCTCCTGGTATTCGGCGTCGGGTATTTTCTTAGACCTTTCCCATTTGAAGCAGGCTGTTGGCTAGACCATAGCGGCGACGAGCTGATCTCTGCATCCACTGAAAGCCATGATTCCTTGCATTGGGACCAAATCCTGTTGGCACCTGATGATTGAAACAGTGCGAAAAGGAGTAATAAGGAGATCTTTCGGATCTCAGATCTCAGCCACATATGTGGCGTCGACACCATCGTGGCGGGKGKACCTTACGTAATAAATATTACGTAATCTCATACCGTCTGATGCGTCGGGACCCGATGACGAGGAAGCTGTTCAGGCCCTGCTCATAACCTTCTGTCTTGGAGATATTTCATATTTCCCAACAGTCGCGCTCTTTGCATCTTTGCAGCGCATGGGCCGGTAGAGAAGGCGACCTCAGCTCAGCTTCCATCGTGATATTTGAAGTGCGGGGTGGCAGCGACTGCTCAGTCTAACCTGGCCGCGTTAGAGGCGTTCATCGGCTACCATCTTCGGCGAACTGCAGTTTTATCACATTTCGAGCATATGACGGCCAATCATGTTGTCCTTCAGCTTTGATACTAGTCCACGAGATGAATCCACATCTGCAAGGATATCAATGTCCCTTCCAAACCGGTTGAACCTTGATCCCGAGTTATGGGGAGATCTCTCATTAAGCGATCCCCGAAAGCATCCCCCCTCTCGCTGAGTAAACGTCAGTTAACCTGTCTTGTGAATGCTCTAATATTCGTCTTATCGCGTCGATGGAAAACGCGGGATTTCCCTGATGTTGACACTCGCATGTAAGGACCACTGAAGCTTGAGGATGATGTCGCCGACTGTGTCTAATGGTGTATTGTTGGAAGGCTTTCGTGACGAGGTCTGCCCGCGGTTGCAGTTGAATAAAAATTAGCGGAGTGTTATTTTTCGGATGGGAAACTTAAGGGGAAGGACCCCCCTTTTAAGCAAATATTTCCACCAACCCCCCAGTCTTAGGTATGTACCTACCTGAATAACAGATACAAGGTAGCCTGTAACGGCCAACAAGAGTCTGTTACGCTTCCTAGAAACATGATTCGTTACCTTCCGTGGCCTGTCTGTGATTTTGCCGTAGAACTTGACTCAGCACCATATTAGAATACACCCATAGGCCATCCTTTCAAACTGGGTTCCGGCTCCTTCTATATTTGTGAATATGATATGTTCAAAAGTACTGCTTGTTGATTGCTAAATTGATCCTTTGAGACTAGTATGTAATACGTGACAGATTCAAAAGCCACATAAATTCTGCCGCAGGCTTCAATTGTCGTCGCGTACTTGTTCCTCGATTCTGCCAAGACAACGATTCTCGCTGTGTGAATCATTAGATCTCATTAGGAATGGATGAATGAAAGTTCTTTGTCAATACTTTGCATTGCGAGATTATGCTACATCTTTTCGATAATTGTGAACGACGGTAACGAGTATCTAGCTCTGCATACTAGATGAACCTCTGACCTTGCGGGCTAAGCTACCAAATTACTGACTATCGATGATATAGTATCCTAAAACTACGGTCAAGAATAAGACTAGAGGCTGAATCCAATTGATTGAGATCTCATTGTAAGCCCAAGTGATTCCTATTCGAAATGTGCAGTGTTGCCAGGATAACCATTGAGGGCAAGCCTAGAGATAGCCCCCTACAGACCGAATTAATTCCTAGTGATTTAGACCCCTAGTTTTATCTACGTGGGGGCTTGACAAAAGCATGGAGCAATCGCCCGTCTCCCCCCTTTGGCCCCTTAGAAGTATAGGGATCGCAATATTTTGAAACAAACGAAGCTCACGTCGCCACTTCCTGGACCCATGCCCACCTAATCCACAGAGACAACATATAGAAAGAGTAAGATAGGTTTGTTGTATGCCGGGGCAGAAGATCTACATTGAGCAAGACTCGAGCATCTGTTGTCCTGACAAGCCAAATTCGTCAACCTAGTTTCTCATCCTTGATTCCTATGATGACGCACCCAGAGCCGCATTCCCGAGGTATAGACAACGAGCCGATCCTCCCGAGTCGGCTTTCATGCCCAACGCTAAGTGTAGACGTGGTTGTCTTCCAGAGTCACCGTCAGAAGGCATTCCGTTCTAGGAGCTTTACCTGACACGACATCAATGCTACTCTTGAGAGGCTGAATGCCTAGATCTTGTTGCCTTCACTAGGTTCGTCATCGACTGATAATTTGCCGGAATAGGAGCTGTTGGTGCGCAACCCACGAAAGTGGTACACACCCTTCAATCAGCGCTACTCGTATCATTGGACAAACCCCAATCTGTACTTGTGCGCTAAGAGTCAAGCGCTCTTCTTTAAGTAAGTGGCTGCTGCAGCATACCGACGAGGTTTCTGCCGATAGTCGTTTCTATCTTCACCGCTCCATTGCGCCTCACGCGCCGTCTTGAGACTCTTCTCCTATCGCAGTACACCCACCTTGAGATGCCGGCCGTCTTTTTGACCTGTTCGGGGGCCATCAGGCATCCAAGCATATTTAGAGGCAGTGTTGTCTTCAATGTCGTTGCCAGCGCTCATGTCGATGATCGATATGGCGGTTTGTCTTAGAGCCTCGAACCTTGGACTTCGATCTTGCCATGCATATATATTCAGGGGATGGCTCTTGCGTTGGCAATTACGAAAATGGAGGTCATTCGAAATTACATACCTGCCTGTAGCTGTACTCTTCTATTATGGCGAATTCATCCCGTGTTAACTTAGCTATCCCGCTGAGCAATGTACAGTCACACAATGGGAGCAGCAGCGCTCCATCAACCCCGGCTACCCCTTATCTGCCTCAACAGCCCATGGCGCAACCTCGAACCTACTCTAGCATGTTTGACAGAGTAGAGAATGGTAAGTTTACTTGCCTTATGAAAGGTAGTGTATTCCAACTAATATGTGTGGTTAAGCTAGGAAGCAAGCCGACTCTTCAGCCTACGACTTCTATACGGATGAGGATGTTCGTATGTTAGACCACTAAATCCGGTAATCTAGAGCAAGAAATCAGACTAAAAGAATGAAGTGAAATGTTCACCTACAGGCTGGCCGTCACTGGTGGCGACCAGGATGTACTATCCAAACTACAACTCTTACCGAGCATTTGGTCCTTCGATACACAGGGTCCTTACCTCCTATGAGCAGAAGCTTCATTGCATCGCGAATAAACTAGACGAGATGGATTTCGAAGATAACGAAGTCAAGGACGAGCCACTTAAGTCGCTCCCTTTCGACCGGGAACGGTTCATAGACCGTTGTCTCCAAGGAATAGGACACCTGCCGGCACAACCATTTGACTCGGGCGCAAGCACGCTTGATCGCGCGACACAGAGGGACAACCTCATAACGTGTGAGGGCATTCTACTAAGGGAATACTGTAAGTTCCTCAGAAGGCTCATCTAACATTGGCGATTCGGTCCATCGGAGAGCGTACCAACTTCGCTGGGAACCGATGAGGGAAGGACTAACAACGGCTAACCAGGAGTATCTCACCAGATGCAATAATTGAATTGCTGTACGGTAGCAAGAAATTTGCCCGAGTCCCCCGGCGTGCGCATGAGAGGCATTTCGAGTATGCGCGAGACTATCAGGGCCTCACCAACGAGGCGCTAGCGTCTATGCGTTATATGGACGATCGCATCTATCCGGACCCTGATTACATCTTTCAACGGTTCGAGTACCTGCTACACACGAAGTTACGATGGGTCGCTGTATGTCTAATCCATTACTGATTCCCCCTGCCTACCTCTTTTTCTATTCTTTACCTACTACCCCCTATTTCCCCCTATTTTACCTAGGGCTCACTGTGCACCCTTCAACAACCTTCGAATTTGAACTAGAACCCCCTATTTCTTTCCTAACCCGTCCTTTAACCTCTTTTCGAGTAATTAACGAACGACAAAACTAACGACGACCTTTCTAAGGACTTTCTGAAGCGCGTCTGCCGCTTGTGCTTTTGCTGCGGCGAATCCCTGCCCTCCTCGGAGGCCGACGACCCACGTGTAGCCTACAGCCTGCGGCACTTCGAGATATTATTCAAGGCTTTTCTCACGCTTGGCAATCTAGCGCTCCTGGCCGTTCCTGTGACGCTGCTCTACCTCGAAATGGGCGTACGTGATTTAGACTTATCCTCTCTTGAGGACTTTCTCGAAGAGAAAATAGCTGATTGTTACTTTGGCATCATAGTGGACCCGCGGGCAAAACATTGGCGTCGTCGTCGCCTCTTCGGTCGCCTTCGCCGTCGTTATGGCTATCTTCGAGCCCCGCACTGCCCACCTGCTCGTCGGCATTACTGCCTTCTTCGCAGTGCTGGCCAGCTTCCTCTCGAATCTGCCGGGGTGTGGCGCGAAATAAATAACTGCTCTATTCCGGGCTACTCTTATTTCCCGACTGAATCATGGGTGGAAGGATCTATACGAACCATAGGGAGCAAGAGAATGAATAGGGAGAGCGGTAGGGAAGATGAACAAGGACCTCTGCTGGTACAGAGGGAATCAACCAATGTTTAGTAAACGCACGGAATTTTTTTTTTAATTCGCTTCTGTATAAGTCTGTCTTTTCCAATCTATTTCTATTTAGTTAGAATCTCTTCAATTATCGCTACCGGTTGAAAAACATCTGATCTCCACCTCGCTTATACGCTACCTCGCTTGGTGACGCCTCTAACATAAAGCTTCGCCAATATATATGTGTTCAGTCGCTCTCATTTCGAGACAAGGTCGAGTGTAACTTATGCTGCTTCATCAAGGAGACGCTGATTAGCGCTAGAATTGAAAGCCCTAGCATCGTAAACCAAACGCTTCTAAAGGCTTCCATGAATGAAGCGATGACACCGTCGTGCCAGCCCTCGGGTAGGTGCTTCAGCTCGTCTAGATCGTCCCTGATCCTGTGAATCTCGTCCGCGGCTCCCGGTAAGTCGCCGAATCTTTCCCATAGCTGGCTCTTGAGCACATTCTGGTAGATAGCCGATGCGATAGTAATGCCGACCGTTCCGCCCACAGATCGGAATGCGTACGTGGCGGATGTGACTGTAGCTTGGTGAGAGTGGTCTACAGCTGCTAGGCAAGCTAAAAGTGTGGTAGTAAGCATTGCACCTTGGCCCGAACCGAGAAGTAGGAATGCAATCATCAGTGGCCATTCCGGAGATTTCTCATCGAGAGTCGTAAGAATGACGACAGAGGCAAGCTGGAACAATACCGCCAATATACCTAGACCCAACTATGACAGGTTAGCTTCATGCGTTAGGCTGTAAATGTGCTTACTATGGGCATCTCAATTTGGAGGGGGGGGCGGAAATAAGCAGGATTCTTCAAGACATTCGATGCGGCTGCTCCCTAAAAGAGAACGATGCATATAAAGACCGGCTTCAAAAGGTATCAGCCACCGAGATAGGTACTTACTGTCTCACAGTTAGTACATGTAGTTATGAAGTAATAGGCAAGATACAGAGACCGGGGGAAAATCCAAGAAGGCTTTCTTAATCTTCTGGAACGAGATGATCGCACACATACCATATTTTCCAGTTTTCTTCATGATAAGTCCGCTTCCGACTGAGCAGATACAAATTCCAATAGGCGAGAACAGGATTACTAGGCCTGAGTCCGTGGCCGAGCTCCCGCGTGACGACTGCATGAAGATTGGAGTGTAGAATAGAGCCATCATATTCACCATGCAGCATAGCAGATTCGTCATACAGGCCGTAAGAACAGTTCTGTTCAGGAGAAGTCGCACGGGAATCACGGGTTGCTTAGCACGAGCTTCCCAGAGAATGAATGCAATAAACGCCACGAGTGAAAGCGGCAGGGKAGTCAGTGGTAGGGGATGGATCCATGGAACCAAATTGCCCCCAGCATTCAGGCCTAGTAAGAGTAGGACCAGAAAGACGATAAGGGAGAAGGCACCTGTAAAGTCAATACGAGCTAGGTACGACTTCTCTGACACTTTTGGGGGGACTCGGACAAGATAGGCGACTAAACACGCGGAGACCAAAACCGGAGGGACCTGAACCAAGAACGCCAGGCGCCACCCCCAAACGGAGTTGTCATTTACCAGACCCCCAAAGACGCCACCGAGCATTGCTCCGGCGCCGTAACAGATATTCCCGATCCCTTGGATAACTCCTCGATTCCGTAGAGGAACGAGATCGGTGCCAAGGAAAGTGCTTATCGACATCAGGCCGCCACCTCCAATACCAGCGACGACGCGCCCAAGGATCATGACATTCGCGTCCTGTGCAAGGCCACAAATGAGATTGCCGGCTGCAAAGAAGATATTGCTGAACACGAGACCCGGACCTCTTCCGAAGATATCTGTCAGTCTGCCGGAGATGGGTTGACAGGCGGCGTTCGATATAAGGTAAGCGGTAGCGAGCCATGACAACAAGCTCAAGGAGCGGAACTCGCTAGAGATGGGGGCCGACAGAGTGGCGATGATAGTGGAATCGATGGCGCCGAGAAACACACCTATCCAACAAGTGCAGAGGATGAGCCATAATTTGAAGCCCTTCACCTCTTCAACGATGATAGTCTGCTCTTCGCCGTCATTTATCGACGGGGGCTGCTCAGACGGATCAGCGTTCTTGTTCCGATCACTAAGCAGCGGCGTCCTCTCGTTACTCGGATTGTGCGAGCTTCCGTTCGCCAGCACTGGCTGAACGTCCTCAGCAGAGATATCCGGATTCCCAGCCATGTCAGCAATGTTGATTCCTAGACTAGAGCTTCAGTTCCATTTATTCGATGCCCAATAAGTTCCCGGATATGAAGAATCCTATAAGGAATAAAAGAAAATAGAACTGAGAGGAGAAAAACGCTCAGATATTTACTAAGTCCTTTAAGATTGAAGAGGCGGAAACAGATTCGGGTTTAATAATCAAAATATTCCAGTCGGGGTTAGCTTGGTTCTGGGGCGATTGCGACAACTGACTTAAACGGTCCCGATTATCGGCATCCCACCTGTATCTTCCCGAGACTTCGGATGCCATGAACACGGCCACTAGCACCGATAGACGTACAGATTACTTTTAGAACCGACATACTTCTGTTTTAAGGAACGGATATTTGATGTCTTTGTTTGGCTTAAACCCCAACATAAATCGTGGTATCCTCAAGATTCTTTAGATCCAAGAAGACCCGAAAAACGCTGGCGTCGTTACGATATAGAAGTGTAGAATAATGAAATTGTGAAGCAACGGTGTCTAAGACGAAAGAAGCGAGTTGAGACTCAGTAACACCGGCGCCGTCCTGTCCCACGGTCGTCGGTTTCGGGATGGGTCTTCGCCGGGTAGTACCAGCAGGTTACACGAACTCGGCTGTAAGATAGTAGAACACTGACATCATATCCTACAGGGAATAGATTGGTGGCTGTACAAGAGGAGGGCGCCTGGTCATACTGTATGTAGACAACGAGGATTTGTGGACATCTCTTCATCAAAATCCATGGAACATGGGGGAATGTTCCATTAAGTAATACAAAATCATGAAATAGGTTTAGAGAACGAGAATCATAGATTAAAGTAAGACAAACCACGTATGATGAACCAATCGTCCCGCAGAAACGAATTTGAAGCTCTTGTGTTCCGAGCCATCATCCTCTTGTTCCCCTCGTTTCTTGCGGTTGTTGCGGGTTAGATAAATGCAAAACCCAATGGTTTTACCAGGTGACCTTGGATTGGCCAAGTTTGATGCCAATAACAAATGTTTCTGCAAAGATTGTGGCCGGTATTGAGAGGTTCCGTCCGTCTGAACCGCTCAGCTACATAACCTTGAACAGCGCTAACAGTTGGCCGGGTGCCGGGTGCGAGATAGTGGCTCAGCGCTGAGTCTTAGGTGGCGCCGACAGCCCTGGGGGCTGTGTTGCTCCGCTAATAGGTGCTAAGTTGCGCTTCTCGCTTTGAGCATCAGATGCGAAAAGACCAGAGTGCCCCACCCAGTTGTGGCTGAGCTTAAAAATAGAACGCCTTCCAAGCAACCAAGACCCCATTACGCGCAATCGATATTCATCAGCCCGGTGTCATTCATGTCAGCTAAATACGTAACGAGGTAGTTAGGCCAAAACACAAAACATTCAGATATCAATAATAATCGTAGTCCACTCGGCCACAATTGACTTTCTTGACCTCTTGTTCCTTTTCGGACCAAACTTGCCCATTCCGACGTCTTCAAACAAGCTAGACTCTTCGTCGCGGCCCTCGAGTCGACTAGCGAACTCGGGTATTCCAGTTGAAACCTTTCCAGGCCCTTGTCGATTTGCGTTTCGACAACGTCCATCAGCCGCAAAGCCGCCCCTAAAATACGACGCGGCCTGCTTGGCTGTTTCTGCGAGCTTAACCTTGACTTTCAGGTAGAACTATTCTAGACGTTTTCCTTTCCAACGCCGTCGTATTAACGTTCAGTCCGCCAGAGCCTAGCTATCAAAAATGACATTATTCGAGAAGCTTGATATCAACCCCGATACGGTGCCTAATACCAAACTCGGCCTCCACATCTTCCAGGGCGTGCTGGCCCTAGTAATATTCATCCTCGAGATCGTTCTATTCCGAGCCGACGGGTCGGCGATAAATGGCAATAATGGGTGGCCGTTTGGACTGGTACGAGAGATTTTCAATCATGTTCATATGCGAAAATGGGCGATTGCTTACAGGACATGGTGTTCTAGTGTTTCTTATCTATCCCGGCCTGGATTTACTTAGCCATGGCGCCGCGATTCGAGCGAACTCGGAAAGCTGCTCAGCCACATGCAATGGTGGTCGTCGACACCGTTTTCGCTATATTTTGGCTATCTGCTTTCGCCAGTCAGGCCGCCTACAACACTGCTAATTCGTGCGGGACGGCTTGCTCCGTCAGCAAAGCTATTGTTGGAATGGCATTCTTTGAACTGTAGGGACTGAGCTGGCAGAATAAATCGCCCCGAGCACATCTCGCTAACCGTTTGTGTACCTAGTCTTGGTTGGGTTGCGACGACAGCAGTCAGTGTATACACCCTGAGATACTACCAGCGCACCGACAGCCTTCCCGGTTATGAGCGTCTCGGTCAGGACCAGAACATCGATCCAGACAAAGCGGCCTTCTCGATGGCACCCCACGACGAAGAAGCGTACGCGCCCGTGCAGATGGACGATCATCACGATGACCACGACCACCACGAGGGTCCTTACGATCCTGATTCATTCGGTGGACGATTCGATAACGATACCTCGTACAGACCGCACAGCACGTCCCCTGCCCCCCTCGATAACCCCTTTGACAATGCCTACCGATCGCACAGCCACTCTCCCGCGCACAGCGACCCCTACGGTGACCCCTATGGCTCGACGACGTCCAGAACCTCCCGGCCTCACATATACGCCCCGCCCGCGGCCGAGGACTACGACGACGACAGACCGGTGCAATTCCCCAGTGCAAACTACGACCGCACGTTGCATTAAGTTTTCTGAAAGTGTTGGCGTAATGGGAAGGTTTTCCTGTTTCCTTGAATGCGGTAGCGGCCCGTGTCGAACTTGGGGGAGCAACCACAAACTCGGATAAATACGAAGTCGTTTGGGACAGAGTGGCGGGCCAGTATAAAAAACTCACGACGGTGAAATTTGGTGTTCCGGATACATATGCTCATTATGGCACTAAAAGATACCAGGATAGTGTCTACGATTGCTGTTGCGGCTGTGCTTGGTTCTATAGTGTTTTTGGCTTGCGAATATATCCATTGAAGATTCGGATTTCAACTAGTATTGGATGCGAACTCACTGGTCTTTTTAAGGCGTTATAGACTGTTGGACAAGGTATGCTAGTATTAGAGATATGCACGGTAAATCAAGTTGTAAATGGTATATCATTTTCAGCACTCTCAAGGCACAACTGTGCCGTTCTGGCTTCTTTCCATATACTAGGATCCCTAACGCCTTGCAATGCAGTTATCTCAAAAACACCCTGACTAGAGCCATTAATGTCTGACCCCTTTTCAACCCGACGTGCTCTTCCACTTTTTTATCCTCCTTGAGATATCCGCCTCTGTCTGCTGCATAGGATTCAGCTTGCGATCTCTCGCCATAGCCTTGGTATCATCGCCATATTTGTCCACAAGTCTTTGTAGCCACTCGATTTCTCTCTTGGGCTGGGTCCGCACTTTCTTGACGACAGGGCGGTTAGCCTCGCTCTCGAGCTGCGGGACAATGCCGCCGTTTCCTTCTGCCTCCTCGATGCCMCCCCATTCTTCAGCCGCCTCTTCCTCCTCGTCCTCATACGAATCTGACTCCAGATCGTTGAGGGGGTCATTCAGAGGGTTATCCTTCTTTGGCTTCGACCCGTCGAGCACACGGATAATCTTGCCATTCTCGTCCCGCTCCACGCGCACCTCGCTAACAACGGCGTTGGTCGGCCGGGCGATGGCGAACGGGTCTACGGGTTTCGTGGGACGCCCCTCCAGTTTGCGCGACGCTACATTGGGTTCCACGCCGCCGGTCGGTGCCTTAAGACGCGACACAAGACCCAAGCGACGGTAGTTCTGGCTCGTGGTCTCTTTCTTGTTCCTACATAGTGAATTCGGATTAGCTTCACGACCAACGATTCTTGATAGGTGGGAAAGAGGGAGCATATAGGAGTATACAAGACAACTTACCAATTCCTCGCCACAATGTCATTTCCAAGCGGATTGAGTAGACGCTTCGTCCTCATCGTTGACGACGGCTGTCTGATGGTGGCGCGAGAGGAGCGCCGCTTGCGCTTTTGTAGATCGCGACCCATGATATTGTTGTTTGGTTTTCCCGTATGACTTGTTCAAGTAACAAGATGGTTGGTCTCCGGTAGGAATCGCCAACAATGCGCAATGAATTCCAATGTTTGCTTGGTTTGAATACTGCTTCTTCATTTACGGTACGTTTCACTGAGATTTGGAAGAGTCGGGTCCCGCCAAAATTTCTTGCGACCATGCGATAAGATAAAATTCTTTATCTCTTATCTGCACGTGCACTGCTGCCTTCTTCTCCAAATATTACGTAACGCAGTTGTGGTGACAGTGGAAATGCTTGGGAACTTTCGTCTCCAACTGTTGGAGTTGCTCCAACGCTCCGTTAGAAATTCGTCAACCTTGGTGCTCAACATGGCGGGKCGTTCATATTAGCCAGGGTGAGTCAATACGAGAGATGGCTTTGCACAGCAGCATATTGTCCATATTGCCACATCGACGTATGTTTGCAATGCTTGGCGCTTTCTGGACAGGATTCTAGTTCGTCCTGTTTGCGAGACGCTTCCAACATCTGCCGTCCGAGCTGGGGAAGTCTTACGCAAGTACCTACATATTTATCAATGAAAAATCTACTATGAGCTCGACGCGCCGCTCTCTAGAATGTCTGGTATCTTCTAGCCGACGCAGCTCCATTCCGGAGCGAAAGGGGCAGTGCAATCGCTGTCCAGTGAGACGTGATGTTGCATATTTCTACGAGGGGACTGTAACTGAAATCCCCCAAGTCCCGAGATGATTCCAAAGATTCCGCGACCATGCCTAGGTATGTTACGATACCTGCATGACAGGTACTGCTGCTCTTCCTCCTTACGGATACGAATTCCCCCAACTCTTGTCGTCTACCGAGTCCAGTTGCTTCGAGTCACTCGAGTCATGTCAGTCACCCAGTTTATGCTGCACCCCCAACCCTCTGGATCGATCGCCGACTTCCCCCCCTTGTCCAGTAGGCGTTCGTATGCTGGGGTCCGGCCAAGACCAATCGGCAGGCAGGTGAGCTCTGGGAACCCGCCGATGCGGCCAAGCCCGCGATGTCGATGCAATGGCCGGCTCGCTGCGCGTAGAGTCGCATAATAGGGCACACGTTAGTGTTCGATGCGGAAAGGACCCCGAACGCTCGAGTTTCTCGACTTGGGTCTCGAATCACGGAGCCAATCCCCTAAAACGGACCCCTAAGTAGCAGATCCGGCGAGCTACTAGAATCCGCGAAGAAGAAGCTAAAATCAATTTGGGGGGCCACCCCTTTTGCATCTTTGTACGTGTTGCATACTACGTGCGCGGGATGTCGATGCCCATCGATTCGTCTGTGGGGCCCATCTAGCTATGGCCTTGCTCTCTCCTCTACGTTGATGTCGCGCTTTGGCGGAAGATCTCGGATCCCGGAGTAGGTCTCGGCCAATGAATAGGTCCTAGGATGAATTGGTTGCTTGATTGATCGACCCCAATGATCCGTTGTAACAAGCCTGGATCGATTACGTCTTCCTACGAGATGGAAAGGTCTGTTCGCCATACGATCTACATCTTATGAAAATCGCATCTAAGATTTACCCGGCGCGCACCGGATAGGCTTCCATCCCTTGCAGTTTCGTGCCGTCTAGTCCTAGCAAGCCGGGAGCTGAGCGCGAACCCGCCAACCAGCGGGCTCGGCTCACCGGGAAAGGCTGTTGCCGGTGGTCAGACGACCTATGAGCAGCTCTGTACTAAGCCATCAAGAGCCGACCGTACGCGGGTAATCAATGGGCGAACCAAGGGGGACGCGAGCCTGCTGACGCGAACCCGGGTATCTACCGTACCTAGCGTTATAGCTACAGTAGATCCATTATCCTCCAGTGGGTCCCTCCATACCGAGCAGAGGTGACCGACGTAGGTGAGCAGGCGCTACGTACCTCTATCGTACAGCTTTCCCTGTGCAGCGACGATCACTCGAGGTGTTGGGTGTGATGGCGCTGGACCCTCGCTGGGAGTAGTGGGACGGGCCATGATTCGAGGAACCAAACTTTCCTTACATCGACTTGGTTCTATCCCGAAGGCACCAGCAGCTAAAGAGAAAACAGAAAGTAAAAAACTAAGCCGACGAGATAGGTACAAAGGACTGTGCGCCCATATGTACGTAAATCATGTATTGCAACATCTTGGCTCAGGCTATCAACTGACAGCTGCCTAGCTAGCTATAGCTGGATAGATTAGCTTCGATGGGTGGATGGAGGCAGCTTGGGCGGATAAGGCCACACAAGTCAGCTCATGATAGAGGTACCCATCTGGTACCCTTTTCCTCTTCCCTCTTTACCAGATATGAGGTAGGCTCTTACTCTTTTCTCATCCCTCGTCATTTTGTCTTATTACGTACATGTTTGCTTAGTATTGTTTGGAACATTTACATCTTATTTGCAATATTTTGATTACGCGAGCAGCTCTTAGGGCAACAGGTTGCGTAAAGTCTCGTAGTTAGGCTCGACTGACTTCCAACAACCCAGTCTTTCTTCCTCCCTATTTGGGAAGTGTGTGGGGGGTGGGGGTCCATGGACGATGGCGACGGAGAAGATAATAAGAGGCAGCTATACGATTTTTTGTTATGGCTCCTACAACGCAGGKATACCTTAGGTACCTAGGTAGATGTGCAGATAATATAGCAAGTTCGAGCGTACATCTTCTAGAAGCGTTTTGTGTCGCATTGCTATGGCTAGGCCACAGATTTATTCTCGCTGCCTAGACTTTCATAGCGAAGAGGCTTTCCCGTTCCTGTTCGTTTGGTGGTAGCCACTAGTCTAGCTGCTGTAAGTAGGTAAGGTATCTACCGGTCGATGAATGGTACTGTAGAGGTGTGGCTGTGCCGGGCTCCCTCCATTACGGAACGGTATTTACTAACGATGGAGGGCGGGAGGGAAGATTAGGGAGGGTGGGAATGTTCCTTCCCGCTCGGTTGATGAAGGTGGTGTGGCCCGACGTCTTGAGTCAGGTAGATATGTAGGTAGGTATAATATCCATCCATTACTAAGTGTGCTAACCCACTACGTCCATGTACGGGGGGCCATATGAGGCGCTATTGCGTGACGTCGGCCACCGGGAGATCTGCTTTGCGTGCTGACAGCTGCTCACATGCACCCCCAACCTTCTGAAAGGGTGTGGTGGAAGAGACAAGGCGGGCGTGTGCTACAAATCACGAGACCAAATTGACGAACCGCACAATCATTTGGGAAATGTTCTCTCTTCTGCGTGTCTCTTCATCTCATGTATGTCTCTCTTCAACTTAGCGTGCCAGTGTCATATGCTACCAAGTAGCTAGTTTCTACTACTCCCACTACCACCACCACTCAAACACACGCGCAAGTCTCATCTTCCTCCTCCAACTCCTCCTTCCCCTCTAACTAACAATAATCCCAGTAGACATTTCCTTCTCATCTCATACAGAACATCCCAATGTTGAAAAAGAAAAGTTCCATACATCCAGATTCTCGTTCATGTCCGCCGTAAAAAAGACCATAAATGACCCCGGGATATCAACATGCGGTGCGTATAATAATAGTACAGTCGTGATCAAAACAAAACATGGGAGGGAAAAATAAACAATAAGAAATAAAAAAGCGTACTTTAACAATATGTGAAAGAAGTGAAAAAAAAAGCGCAAAAGGGGGTTAAGAAGGATATAAGCCTCTATGATCCTGTATATTCCAGTTCCATCACATTCATGATATATCCCCCCTTTTTTTATTAGAACAGGTTCGCGTGGTATCTTGTATTAGAACATGATCCACTCCACTTCAACCCCTGGTCCGCCAATGCATTTCGTCCAGTTGAAGCAGCCGCGCCTCATGCCCAGCTTGTTTCCAGGACTTGTAGGCGGCTCATAGTATTCGCCAGCCCAGAGTCGCTCCAGCACCTCAATTGCTGCTAGGTTGTTCATGTAGCCGCTACGAGACATGATTTCGCGGCATTTGTTGCGCACAATGTTCTGTTGTAGTTCGTTGACGCATTCACTACCAGCCACAAATAGTGGCCAGAGCAAGAACTTTTCAGCACTGCTACCGGCCTCAAGTGATGTGGCGTAGTAGACAACCTGGCTAACTAGGTTGCGGAAGTTGTTGTTGCTCGAAGGCACGTTGGGTGAGGCGAGACGCTCTGTGTAAAGTAGGGCCGCGTACCGGAATGCCTCGGAAAGGGAGTGCAGGTCGCGGATTTGGGTTTGTGTTGCAGAGTTAGGGAGGGATGAGGCGACCCGTTGAGGGTCGAACTCCCAGCTCTGGAGGGCCATGCGCGCATCCTTCCATTCACGCCAAAAGCTTGAGCGGTGTTCGTCATATTGCGGTGATGAGCAGAGACCCGTAGATAGAATCTCCTCGTCATCGAGTTGAGACGCAAAACCGTTGCCATCATAGCGATGGTGATTTATACTGAAGAAGTCCCCAATCGATGGGACTGGTTGTTTGAATGAGTGTCCCAAGGGAGATCCCAGGGGAGAAGTGGCTGATGGCGTTCCGATACGACCGGTAGGTGTCGTTAGAGTGCTCTGAACTGGCAAGTGCTGTGATAGAAGGTTGAGGCGACCGAGTTTACTTATTGTCTTAAAGAGTTCGATGTCACAGCCGACCAAGTTCTCAGCTCCAGGAGGTAAAAGATTCGCCTCAGGGGAAAGTCCGTAAAAGGAATGGTTGAGTTGCGCCTCGCGATCATTAATGCTAGCCGATATTGAGTCGAAATAGGTGAAAATAGCCTCCATCCATGAAGATTCACTCGATCCTTGGTAAGGAGCCGAACCTCGCATACTCAGAATCTTCTTCACGCCGGCGAATTGTGTGTGGAACTTTGCAACACCAGACTCAACCATGCGGTAGTGACAAAGGAGTAATATAGTAGCTAAAACAGAGTCGTGGCATGATTTGGTGGGGTCGTTTAGTTGTTGGTTTAGGAGGTGGACGGCTAGGTTGCGGTGCTGGTGTTCTTCCGACAAAGAATGGTCATCTGATTGCGCCTCAGAGAGACGCGGAGAGCTGCTTTCTGAGTCCCTGGCACGTTGACCAAGGCTTAGCCTTCTCTTCATCCTGAGGTTGCAAGCGGAGAGGGCACAGATGGCATGTTGTAGGCTTCGGCTGCCTGATGCCAGCCGCAGAATGTGGTCTCGGAACGGGTTGTTCGGTCCGTCTACAAGAACCATCGACGAACACATGATATTCTCGTAGTAATCCATGAAGAACGGCATCTTAGCAATGAGATCAGGGCTAACCTGTATCGACTGGTTCTCGTATGAGAGAGCCAAGGTAGCCGGAGCGGGTTCCACAGCATGGGGCGTCACATCATCATCCCTTGAAATCGAAGAGGCCCAGTGGGAACCGCCTGCGGAATGTGGGCTAGTGCTGTAGGACTCCATCTCAGGGACGCCTGCGAGGAGTTGTCAGTGACCCGAGGCGTAGGATTTCGGAACGCTTGATCCTTACTCAGATTGTCGCTATCCGCAACTAGTCTGTGAGACATCTGCGGCTCGAAGGAGTCAGGGKGTGAGCTGAGGCTCGAACTTGGCTCCGATGGGGCATAGACAAGGCTAGGGCACGAAGTCGGGGCTCTCTGATCGATCATAATCGCAGAAGCAGGGCTCTGAGGGACGGGCGAGTGCTGGCTCGTGTAATTCTCGTACAACAGGGTCGGGCTGTGCACGAAGGGGATATCCTCTCTATGGTAAGAATGTCCTACAGGCGATATAGTGTAGTCGACCTCGCTCAGTGAGTCCACGGAGGACGATAGTGATTCGCCAATTATGGGAAAGTGGCCCATTGAGGAGCCGAGCTTCTGATATCTGGGTTGTTCATGAGCGCTCACGTTGCTGGAATATGCTGGGAGGCCACCCCAGGCCCTTTGGGATGGTGTTGGCTCGCCATGTGAGAACCTTGGATATTCTGAGTAGGCCCCGTATGGTGTTGTAGGGACTGAAGGAGTGTGGTGGTCTCCGCTGATATCGACATCGTCTCGATGAACCCTGCGCCCCTCTTCTGGGTCACTCCACTGAGTTGAAGTTGCTGCGGAGCTCGCTCGCGCACGGCTCGCTGTCTTCTTCCCAACAGGCGCAACAGGTGGTGCCTTTGCTATAGGCAGCGACAGCCCTCGGAGTTTGCCTCGACTCGCCACGCCCACTCCCCAAGTCAGTTGAGTCTTGTAGCCGGAGCATTCATTCCCAATCTCGAGACATTGCGAGCAGTAGGGCCGCCGCCTGTCGCACTTGGTGTTCCTCTTGATGCAGGTGAAGCAGTCATCGGCAGCTCCTCCAGCGGGGGCGCGTCTCCGGCGTTTGCGGGCGGCCTGGGCGTCCTTTGACGAATTGGACGATGGAGGAAGTGAGACTGTCATGTTAGGTTATGCACTATATCGAAGGAGTGATACTATATCGTTCTAGCAAGGACACATGAGGCAACTCGGGACGGCAGTGGTCTCGACTCTGGTCTCGAAGCAGTATAGAATCTCTTGTCTATTAAGGAAGGGGAAGTTGACTGGCGTGGGTAAATTGGCGTTAATATGGAAAAGATGGAATGCCCAGGCAAGAAGTTATTGGTATTGCATGGGAAGAAGTAGACGAGGTCAATGGGGGTGGAGCGAATGGGACGAGCAGATATAAGTCGAGATGCGGTCTCTATATGAACAAGCACACTACCGCATCGAGTGTACTCCCCACCTCGCTCCAGGGCGGTACGGGATAGGTACAAAGATGCAATACCCTACCCTCCATGGCCCTACCCCTAGTCTAGGGAGGCGATAATGTGCATGTAGCAGTCGCAGAAAGCCAAACCGCAGAAGAGAAGCATGGGTGGGCCCGGGCTGGGAGTTTGGGGGGCACTGGGCCAGCAGACAGCAGAGCGAGACGACGGGGGAATCTGTAGTCAAGCCATATGCTACATAGGTCGAGATTGGTGTGCGAGATCGAGGGGAGCGAATGAAGACCTGGACAGGCAGGGTGGGTCTCCCACTTTCAAGATCAGCGGGATATACCTCCATTGTACCTCGAGGGTTGAGGGGCGTTAGAGGAGAGAACGGCGGCGACAGGGGKCATGGGTACCCATGTAAGCTTCTTGCTGCATGCAACGACGGGGGTGAGGGAACATCATGGCAGGKACTTTGTAGTTTGTGCGATTCTGTAGACTACTGTAGGAACAAGGATCATGACCGAACGGCGAGTCCTAACGACTTCAGGCTTAGCAGGCGTCTGGAGGGTCTGGGGGGAGGGGTCTGCCCTGGCCCTACTTTCGTATCGCGTCTTCCTGTTGTATTTGACATACTTCGGACGAAAAGTATTGAGCTTCTTCATAAGCAGCGAAAATGGGCTCGAAAGAGATGGATAGTACATGTAAGTTCTCAAATGGAGCGATGGTCAGCTCGGCTAGAAAAGGGCCTCGTTTACTATCTGCAGCACAAGAGGATGACGAGGAGAGTGGCTGAACTCTGCATACAGCAGTCGTTGCCTGCGGTATTGAATCTACAGGGAGCTGGAGAGGGTTAGACCTCGGCAGGCTTGCGGGATGACCTACGGGTAGTCCTGTAGGTATGCCAGTAATTCGTGGGATGGATGGGCAAGGGAGAACTAGAAACGGGCACAGCTTAGCACGGAAATGCGCGAGAAGCTGTTAACCGCAATCGTTCGATTCCGGTTCTTGGCTCGTGGGCTAATTTTCCTCTCTTTTGTGTATGTGTGTATGCATGTGTGTTTATTTTCAGAGGAGTAAAATATTGAGCCCCGAACCCGTTGCGAGTTGTAAGTTATTATTAGGAGGTAATTTGATAGAAGGGGCCTCGTGCCGCTTAATTGTGCATATAGATGATACATATTCCGTACAGAGAGCAGACTCGCCGTATCCAATGTACGTCGAACTGCGCAGTTCCAACACAATGGTCCGATGTACAGTATCGCAGTGGGGGATACGTTACAGGTGCTGCCCTGTTTTGACATCCATGAGGTAGTGGACGGTAATGCCGTGCATTCTGTGCTAACATTAGAATCCCCTAGGAAGGATTTCATTTCGGCGCCTTTCCACCCCCATCTTTTCCTAAAAGACACTACTATCAGGGGATGTTCTTCTCGTACTATCGACGCAAGGTTTAGTAACCCACGAATAACACCTTCGCTCGCCGGGACTTTAATTACGTCGGTGGGCATGGCCGACCCAAGCTATCATCATCGCTCTACATAGTATCGATTTACTGTAATGGTCGCGTCATCCCTGAAAGCTGGGTGGAAGTCTAAGGTTCAAGGTTGTGACCGAGGTGTTTGAGGCGGGGGGKTTCAGGCGAGTGCGAAGCCACTATGAGGTCCTGTAGACGCCTGCTGTAGTCAGTTATTCTAGGGTTGTCTTTTAGCGCACCTACCTAAGACATGATCCACCAAATMCCCCTACAATGCCCTACCATTGCCTCCGTAAATAAGGCCTATAGGGCCTATGATTCTCCAGGGCTCTGTATAAAACCGGATTCAACAGGGTCATTCCAAGACCAATTCCTTCTCCGACTCCGTACTGAAACGGAGCTTGGAATAATATTCAACGTCTATTATCATACTAGACAAATTTTACCAGCCGGCTATCTCGATCTGTTACAGAGGTTTCCGATACGCCAGGTCATGGCCAACAAGCTTTACAAGTCTTGGCGTGCTCGTGGTTGCTTACTGTATGTAACCCATGGAAACTGGTGAGGTAATGTGACGACTCCAAATCCTCAGTAATTCGAGCTAATTATGCGACGTTCTGTCTCAGATGACAATGTTTAGAGCTTTATTACCAAGCGACGTCTTTACTTGATGTTCAACTAGGTTCACGGAGATCTGCCGGGGTCCACCTTTCGATCGCATGCCTTAGGGCAGTTGTGAGGTAAGCAAGCCTTTAATCTGGGGTTTAGTATCCTTGGTATGTAGGTTGTGTAGGTTGTGTAGGTTATGTAGCTGGTTACTGTGGGTGCCTACCTCTGCTATGTTACTATGTTACGCTTGTAACGTCGAATCGCCTCGTCCTGCCCTATACTGCTTCTCCCCTTTCTTAGGTAGTATAGGGGTAGTATAGGAGGTATGCATACCGCTTCAATCTCGGTGTCGCGGATATTGGAGGAGTATGTTAGCGCAGTGGGAAATTATAGCAGATAATGGAGAGACCATACAGGACAGTTATGTGGGTTGCCTTACAGTTGGGTAGAAACGAATTCCAACACTAGACGAGCGAACCGGATTTTCTATTACTGTGACAAGTGGTTCCCCTCGCTCGCAACCGCCCCTTGGCTTGACGACTTCGTCAAACTTTTGGGTGGCATTCCCGACCGAATCTGAGGGCTTTTCTTCGTAAGACATATCCTTAACTGTGGAAGATGTCATTTGGGTAGAGACTGTCTGGTAATTTACGTTTATCTTCTCAGCTGACCTCTAAGGTGGCTGGAATGCCTGCGTGTGAACACGGCTTTACTATAAAACATGTTTGCTGTTAATTTACGAGATAGTCCTCGGCACGTTTACATTGGCTGCTCGGAGAGATGGCTCTACTTAAGGTCAGACTAATGGTAAGGCTGCGGCGCTACTGCACATGATAGGTAGCAGACCGCTTTAGACATCATCATGTGTAAGCTATAATGATAATCCGAGGTGTGCAGTTCATTTTCCTATAGACTCAGATGAATGGCCGGGGATTAATAACAATATAGCGATGTGCAACCCAATGGGCTGGATGACAAGAGACAGGACAAGCCTTCAAGCACTAGACTCAACAATGTGGTTGTCATTATATGGGTCTGTGGCTCTCGTACCACATAACTATACCATAACCTTGTCACATCTAAGACGTTCGTCATAGCAGACACTCATCACGAGATACCCCGATTCTCGACTTGCCCGGGGTGATTTATGTGAACTACTAACTTAGTACCATCTCGACTCGGACTCGATTCCTCGAAAGATACGACGTTCACTTGGAGAAGACTGCATCAAAAAGACCGACCTGCCAGACTGCCAATCTAGCGGCGTCACGTAATAGGAAGTATGAAGCCAAGAAATCATGGCTCCAAGAATGTGCCCTTTCTGAAGCTATTTATCGTCATGTTCTACCAGTCGGTACGCTTGAATACTACGGTAGCAACTGTAGACGGGAATGGGCCATCTATGCGGTTAGGTAGGCAACTAGAGATGGGGTACCTTAACCTGCGTACATACAGACGCCTACATTATGTATGTGGCTGCGGGTTGTGCTTGGGCTGGTTAGCCTCGACCTCGGGCTATTGGTCATTTGCTATAACTCGGTGGATCGTGTAACGGCGACCAATAAGTAAATAGTCTAAAAGACGGCGCCGAGACTTTGGCGACATGGGTCTCTGCTACCATCTTCTGCTTCTGCTGTTTCCATTAAGCTTCTATCGTTATCTCGAGCCCCCCGCCGCTTTGTTCTTTGCAGCTCCCCCTTTCGGATCGCACCGATAGATTCTTCTACTTCTGTAGCCGCCAGCTAAGAACACATACGCACGCACGCCGCTGGGTCGAAGTCGAGATGGGAAGGGAGAGGTTTGCTTTACTGTATGTAATATGTAACATACGACCGTATCCATAAGCAAATCATGATCGTCATCGCTGCGTCGCCCCCTCGCGAACCGTACGAAGAATTGGAAGGTATCGGGCCTGATTGCCGATTTGCAGTTCTCTAAGGGTCGCCAAAGATTTGGGAATTCAGGGCAGTGAGGGATACCCCTCCAATGATGAGAGGCAGGGGATCAAGATCTCCAAGATCCTTGAAATGCACATTACATTACATAGTATATGGACTGGATTTGTTTGTTCCTCGACATATCCCGAGAGCCCAGCAAGAAAGGCCGTAAATGATTCTATGCTTCAAAGCACAACCCGCCGTCTTTGCGACCTCGAAGGCGCAATTTGTCCCATCACGAGCTTACTGTGGGCATGT
The DNA here is from genome assembly GCA_000931505.1 of Hypoxylon sp. E7406B. Taxonomy (NCBI): domain Eukaryota; kingdom Fungi; phylum Ascomycota; class Sordariomycetes; order Xylariales; family Hypoxylaceae; genus Hypoxylon; species Hypoxylon sp. E7406B. Next base: position 52,343 of record JYCQ01000041.1, on the reverse strand, counting down.
TTGCGCCAGTCTACCCAAACTCCCTGGCATGTATGTACACTAAAGACTGGGACTGCATCTGCCCCACGGATGATGCTGGTATTGTCGTCTTGGCACAAGACATCAATAGCTTGCTTATCAGTTACACACATGAAGCTTCGATCCTTGAGCATGAGCATAATGGATGGAAGCGGGTTTCTTGCCGAAGTGTTCCATTGAATCTTAATTGACGTCTGGCTCTACTGGACACCATTTCTTTCGGTATTTGATATGTCGTCCCAGATCAACCTACTAATTGATCCAGATCCACAGCCCCCAAGGCCCCCCCCGGGCGGCATCTTTAGGGCCGACAACTTGGAGGATCATGTGGCATGCAAGACAGCTAACCACTTACACACTAGAGACCTTAGTCGCCGAAACCTTGATTCGAGTTCGAATGACACTTGAAAGCCGGGAGCAATAGAAAATGATGTTCTTCTGCTTGTCCMCTCCGCCTCTCCTTGCCTAGCTCTATACAATATGTACCTCCTATATGCACGTGTGAAAAGCAACTAGATATAAAGCAAATAGATATCACCGCCCAGAGTGGATTCTATATTTTACTAATCAAGGTGCGGATGTCACAGCCACCTTAGGTTAGGCAGTCTGGATAGGTAGTCTGGATAGGTAGTCAACTTCCAACTGCCATTTCTCCATCAAAGAGCTTCGTCAGGTCTCTCTTGAGTATTCATCTCGGTACTGCAACGACGCTACGCTGCGACGGACGCGATGCCAATGCCAAGCCAGACCGTTGCACAATTGGCACCAAAGTCTGCCGACGTAGTTGACAATTCACACAGATCATTCTTGGCAGCCTTTGTGCTCCGTGTCTGCTTCGCTGTAGGGCGCGTGGATGCAGGTCAAGCAACACCCAAGCGTCCCCAGTGGTTTATAAGCGTCTCCTACATATATTGCAACTAGCAGAGCAGACTGCAGTGTGACTTCAGCATGCTACAACCCAATTTTTCCGCTAAAGTTCTCGAAGCCTTCCAATTCGGGGCCTCTTCGCCGTTAAATCGACCATTCAACCAGTATTTGAACATTTCTTCGTTCTCGCTACTCTCACTGTTCTCTCGGAGAGTTGATGAATCCCGACTGCTAGAGAAAGTTACACTCACTCAAGACTCTCTGCCTGGTCTCAAGTGACATCATTTCAATACTTCAGAACACAGTTGATTGGTTCCAGCCTTTTTATCGACACCTGATGGCACACTCGCGGGAAATATCCTCAGCGCCGAATAATGGTCTCATAATGGTCTCCTAAGTGCGGCAGCGGCAGTTCCAAAACCCGAACATGCATTCGCCCAAGGTCTCCCGTTTTCACGATGATTATGGTGAGAGTTTAGCGGGAACTACTATGACCGACATAGCAGTGCTGCCGTTGACTGAATGCGCTTAACTGATTTGGACGTCGGTCTGTAGGGTGGTTCACTTCAACCCGCTCTTATCTCATTCCCGCCCCGTTTACAGCTTATTGGTGGCTCTCCTAAGGAATAATTAATTGACCTCAGAAGACGCGGGCGGGGGAAAGATTTGGCTTAGAGGCCTGACTAAAGATTTAAAGCTGAGCGCTAGAAGGACCGAAGAATCATGCATAGAAGGTCACTAGACGCCATCTGGCTTAGCCGGCAGGAACCTTAACCCTAAGCAGCCCAAGGTTGAACCCGGGCGCGAGTACAGCATTTGTACATACATTCATGTGCAACATCGAGGCCAGAGACACCACGCACCACGCACCACGCTCCATGCACATTCCTACATGCACCCAATGTAAGCTAATGTTAGTCTAATGTAAGTACGACTTGATGCCCCCCAACCTCTCGGAGGCTGCTATGCTGCAGCTGCCGCAGCTGCCACCTGAAGCCTTTCCCGTCAAATTTACGTACCTCATATAATAGCCAATGGTCTCAACTAGTCGGGAGTCAGCGCCTTTCACGAGTTACCGCACTCTCCTAAATAATTTGGAAGACGGCTTCAGCAAGCCAGTTAGATTCGCAGAAGACCATTCTATGCTTGACCACTTTCGTCACCGACTGCTACCATAGAGCTACCCTGGCCACCCCCACAATTGACTTGACTGACTTCTATCAGCGGGTCAGCGCATGATTGGTGCGCGCGGTACCCTTACAAACAAAGAAAAAAAAAGGCCGGTCTACTTCGGTTTGTTCAATGGCCGAAATGACACAGCGTAGGTCAAGACGCCGGCCCAATCATCACCGACTTAAGGCTTGCCATGACCTCAACAAGGACGTGACTCGAAACAGTTAATTTTATAAGACMCCCGTCGAGCGTCAAGCCAGCCGTGGCAAAGAAGAATCGCTGGACAGCAGCGAACGGCCGATTGATACAAGATCGCCGTTGTGTTTTAAAGCCCGGCATCTGCTGGATGCCAGTGGTGCAAATCGCTCATACCGCCTCGGAGACGCTTAATCTAGTGTCTAATGCCTAATTTATCAATTAGCCCGGGTCATTCATCGATACCAACATACATCCATGGCGTATGTATGTTCCAAAAGCCTGGGTGAGGATTAGGAATCGTTAGTTGAACACCGGACCAGCCCTGTGGATTGTTAGACTGTATCCAACCTGGTCAACTATTACCGGTAGACACGTTGCTAGTAAGTATCCTTGGTTGCACTTGTTATCATCCATGAAGGGAGCTGCATATCTTCTGATAAAGAAAAAAGATACAGAAGCCTCTTACTTCATGAATTCACATCCCCTGGTTTTTCACCCTCACTATCGAGACCTTCAAGGGTTCACCGGTGCCCCGGACAGCACTCGGAAATTTGAAGGGGTGCCGAGTAGCCGCCGTCTTTTGAGCCGCTGCCGGCTTACATGCTGCACTGGACTTAAGAGTGTACACCTCAGTACATCTTATGACATCTCCTGATCTTTGCAAGCATGGTTACGCGCTAGGGTTGCTTGACCTTGGACCCCTCCACCTAGAGATTCATGCTCGTGTTTGCCGACACGTTATCTATCAAGCTCGCGAGAACTTCGTGTTGAACTTCATGCTGTGGCACAATCGTCTGGGAGATATTGTTCCGCTCCAACATACCTCTCAGCAGAACTAGTGTTATGTGAGTAACAGAGCAGGGCCGAGATCGAGTCACCAAGCCCGCAAGGCGGCCCGTCTTAGCAGCAATTTCTCCCCAAGGTACCTTCAAATGAACTACCCAGTCACCCTTCCATCTTCAAGACCCTTTTTGATTGGTGGAGAACACTTCAAAGTTAATACGCAACGTTGCATCTCGTCCGTCGTCCAATCACATTTCTCTATTGCATCCTCCTACTACCTAGCTTGAGCTGCAACTAGGTAGCGAGTGTGGAGGTCTATCCATTAATGCCGACCACGTACACACTATTTGCAAGCATTAAATCAAGATGTAGCTATCATGTTAGCGGTATCTTGTTTCTTGCACGGGATCTAGCACGCCTAGAGCCACTACCTACGCAGGCATTCGCCTCACAACACGGCACGTAAAACCACAACGCCAGGTGAGGAGGATTCATTCCTATCTATGTATTGCATCAGATGAAGTTGAGGCTAGAATGTCACCGTCTCATCATCAATCGAGGGTACGAGAGCTCGTACCTCATCTCATCTAAGAAACCTAATTGAGTTCTAGATGCGGCTCGATTTCAGCATGTCCCTGTCATGACTCTATTCATAGAATGCCATGGGCCCTTGTGTCGGTCGAATTTTTAATCACATACCATTATGCGGGCCATGATCACCAAGAATCCACCTAGCTCTCGAGTTGGCAAGAATATGCGGATGACGGATCACATAACAACACACTTCCTGTACAAGACAACACCCGGGGGAAAGTCCTGTGTGCCCTCGCCTATGATTGATTTCCCGTCACTCTGATGAACTGTGGTGTATGAAGTGTCTGCCTGTAAACAGGGAGTCGATCAATATCGGGCTTAATGGGCCATCACCTGATAAATCCGACTGGTCCATCGTCATGCTACCATTGAAAATGCGTAGTATCACCTCGATCGAGTGGACCAATCCTGCAGCCATGTTGCTGCTGTCTGCAGGGTGGCTTGACCTCCCCTTGTGCAGGCAGCTAACTGTCTCTCCCAATCTTGTCCTTTCAGCGGCTCAGGTGTCAGGTTCGGCTGCGCGCGAGTCACGGCTAGCAATAAGCACCTTGTCGCGTGCCGTCTTCCCTGTCAAATGGGATTAGACATCTCGGGCATTTATGAAGTGACCCAGGTGCAAGATGTTCTGAGACAATGCCGATCCGCGAAGCAACTTGAACGAACCAGCCAGTGTAAGGTCAGCCTGAGGCAAACGCGGGGGTAGCGCTGTCAAGCTGCAAGTGATGATCCCGAACCCAGACGACCAGGGAGGAAAAGCATATTGTTGTACAGTAAAAGAGACAAAGTCCACGGCAGATCAAGTACTATGTAGATTGCCCGGACCCTGGACGATTTTATTTTTATCATCTTTGAAGACACCTACCGGCATTATTACATCGCCAAAACCGCATGCGCCGTCCTCGGGCGGTCCACCCTCCTGGGGCTTGCAGCAAGCCTCTCCCACTGTCGCGACTGGCTGTCTAACATACGGTTTTCGCCTTTGAGGCGCAAGAATAATTTCTGAGATCATGAGGAGTGTGTGCAACTCATGACATGTTAGGTCACTGCTTAGGCGCCATCCTTTAACCCTATTCATCTCGGAAGACCGGGCGTGGCTGAACCTGTCTTTGCCAAACCACACCAAATGTCATTTGTCCTCCACACCACGATGCGCGGGTGGCCAACGAAAAGGCTAATAAAGTCCCCCTAGACATGCAGGAACTCTTTATCAGACGTTGGCGAATTCCAAAAACCCGGAAAGGACCGAAGCGCAACGCGCCGAATCCTCCCTCTGTGCGCCCGTCGCATCTGATCGCACCGCGGTGCAAAGATGGGGTTTAGGCGCGGTTGCTTTGGCCAGCGGGCCAGCGCCAGCCGAGGCAAAGGAGCTGAGAAAAAAGCTCTAACTCGGATTTTGAAAGAGCCCACCCCATTTTCAGCGCTCAGCCTCATTACTATGCAACGAGACCCTAGCTCTCATTCAGGGTGCTGACGATCTTTACTCCTATTAAGCACCGAGGGGTCTGTCCTGTCCGCAGAACGGGCCTGAACGGTTCTGCGGTTCTACATATCTCTATGATTCCATGGAGCCAATCTAGGATTCTGTTATACGGAACGCCCGCTATTACCTCTACTTTGTGCCTAGCAGGGTCAAAAAAAAAAACTCTGGAGAAGCGTCGAGACGGACGGTCTTGGCATTCACCGTGGTTCCGGCAAGCTGCGAAGATGAGTGATGCCCTCGCTACTTGTTGCTACTAGTTCTCGTGCCCCTGGCCCACTCGCGCCTATATGAGGTGCTGCCATTCGGGCCGGCCTCTCAATTCCTGGGGTAATACAGGGATTTGCCCGCCTCGACCAGAGTCTAATCGATAACTTTGATACTAGCAATATTCCACATAGCTAGTAGGCATCGTGCATGTCAAGGCGCGGGAGAAGAGCCCTGTGAGGATAAGGTCCCGTTTCAAGGGCGAGCTTAATTTAGTCGGCGTCACATGCTAGCTCGCGGCTGTTGGAGAGAGAGAGAGAGCCTCTCTAGATATCGCGGGGCTCGTGTAATTGTAACGTCTTCATTGCTGGTACAAGTAACCATATAGCTAATGTAGCTACAGACGACCCCAATGTTCAAGGTCGTGGATCGGACGGATAAGCTGCCTAGCGGACCCAGCTCCGCACAGATATGTCTCTAGCTTACGGGGTACACGACTAACCATTGTATAGAGGTTATTTCGGCCTAACCTGCTAGACGTAACCTCTGCGTGCCTGCTCGTCGACGCCGAAGATTGTTGAAGAATTCGAAATGTTTCTTCATCTCGGTAGATTCGCTCCTCGCCTCTTCCTACCTCCTACCACTGCGTGGGGTTCGATCTGCAGGTACCCTGTCATTGAGGTTCATCCAGTGCTGGGTATGCTAGTACGTTCCAATGCTCTGAGGCCAGCATGCATTCCCAGTTGGGCGCCGCACATCTGCCCAGCCAGGCTGCCAGGGTTGGCAGGGACCCTGAGACATGGATTAGTGGCGAAGTACACGGCCTATAATCTATTCTGACCCCTGGTAGATATTTGGAGATATCACCTCTATGTCTATCTTCAACTTGAAGATTCATTTGCATATGAGAAAGGCCGATATTTGACACCTCAAGTATAGGCGAAGTACCTCTAGCTCTGGTCTGGGCAAGCTTGTATACCCTAAGTATTCGTCGGAGGAGCGACTGATTAGGATATAGCCCAGGAACCACTGTCAAGGTTTCACCTCCTGATAGACATAGGTTTGTTCGAAACCGTCTCTTATGATCCACCTTCAAGATGTCAAGTGGTGAAGTCGTTTGATCCGATGTCGCGAATATCATGGCTTTACCATTGGGCTTGACGGGGGAATAGGAGTAACCTCTCAAGGTCTTCTCGACACGTTACTTCAGCGGGATCCAACATAGGATTCTCTATCTGTTACCAACACATTGCGAAACTGCTAAGAGTCTGACAGCTCTACGGCAGGGACGGACCTGGAGAAGTCGGCCTGTATAACCTCCGCCGTCTTCTTCGCGTAGCCTTCGCTTTCGTACTTGACGTCTTTCCATCGCGATGCCATTGTTTACTACCCTATGTAGTCTGCGTACCGTCACTACCGCGAGAGATCCAGTACCTGCGTTGACAGCCACGTTCTAAATGCCGAGCTCTACCTTGTCAGAAGCCGTAGGATCGATTCGCTTCAAGCCTAACAAGAAGCCACGATCAAAAGGACCCCTTGGCCCTCGTCCTTCGTCTCCGCGCTAGTAGGCTACTATCCCTTGAATCATAAAGTTCAAATCCTAGTTCTCCGATAGAGTATACCGAGCCCTTCCCATCGCTCATCGCCGTTGTGGTTCAAGGTCCACAACCCCCCTGGGTTGATAACGGTGTGGCTCGAACCGTGAAGATTATTGGCTGGCCTACGAATATTTCGGGGGGGKATTCAGTTAAGTGGGAATTGCCGTTTAGATCCGGATATTTTAGATGTCGCCAGCCCAGGGACGTATTCTGTGCCGTATAAGACCCCGTTGTACGGGCCTGAAGCGGTAGCGATATGGCAATAGTGGATTGTGGATTGTAAATAGGATACTTTGGTAGATGGTAGGTAGCTAGGATAGAAAGCGGTAGATACGGCAGCGCGATAATTTACCTAACTGATGAATACCTCGATCCTTCGCGCTTCCTCCGCCAAGTCTGCTTATTGATCCTTCGAACATGATGGTCGTACACAGGTGGACGATCTCAGTGCAGGGGACCAAAACGGTCTTAGCACAACAGAGAACCAACGACAAACAACAAGAAAATGACATAACTACCACGTTGTTGACCGTTACGTATTGCGCGAAGTGGGTAGAATGGGTAGAAAGGAGTTCCATGGACCCATTCCTTGTAACAACTTCGGCGTAAGTAGGATATTCCATTACMCCCCCACGAATACCAATATGAAGATGGAATCAGCGAGCCGTATAGAAGTGTCTTGTGTTTCTAATGCAGGAGCGAGATTACACAAGTTGCTTCTAACCGATGTTTTGAGATACGAGGAAATTCATTCCGGTAATTCCTCTCGTCGAGCTGGGTTGGGGTTGGAGGATGAGGTTGAGGCTCATCAGGGTTTCGAATGCAGTTCAAATTGCATGCTGCAACCCGCTGCATCTGTCGCGTGGTTGAATGGCTGGTTAGGGATCCTAAAATAGCTCTGTGGCTGCGATGGTCCTTTTCGACGTATCGTCCTGCAGGGGATGCATGTGTTGTTTCGATTCCCGTTCAAGGGGATAAAGCCAAAACGAGAGAAAACCATACGCGGCTATCTTAATCTGTGTCTCTTTTCGTCGATGAGGCCAGAACAGCCCAGACTGCACCTCATCCAAGCTTCGCTGACGTTGTCCGGTAATCGATATACGGCGTTTAGATTACGGATCCTTCTCGCATTTACACAAGTCCGAACTATTGGTTAGTGCGATGTCGTCAGCGATAACGTTTTTCTCCTTTTGTCATATTGGTTCTTTTTATCATCTTGACGTATCTTATTAGTGACCATGGTTTCGCTCAATCGATGCAGGAGCGCAGGGGAAGGGATGAGACATCGCCGTATTGCTGGAACGACGTTTAGGAAGATTGACCATGGTCAAGATTTCGTCTGAGCAACCCCTTCGAAGTTTCCGGCTTGGAGCCTTCGGGGGGCTGGGAATCCGCTTGGCTTCAATGTGTACCAAATTTTTCTCGGGACCGGTCTGCGTTGTTTGGATTTCTGCGAAACCAGCTCTTTTGGTTATTCCTGCGTGGCTTTGAGACTCCTATGTCCCCAACATGATGACAGTGTTGGGAAGAGGAAGTAAATTGAACGGCATAGACGGCGAAATTAGATGAGGACAGATAATCTCTGATTCGGCTTCTGTGATGATGATAGCAAAGCGGGTGTAGCGTAAGACGAGTTACTCTCTGAACGTATCCAGAAAGCACCTTCACTTGTAGTAACTATGGATAGAAAGCCCTAGTCTAGGATCTTATGTAAATATCGGCAGGAACGCCAAAGCTAGTAACTGACTGAAGTGAAGCGATCGAAATCGACCCAACCGTCTAGTAGAGGGCGATTCGCTCGGGACCTTCGTAAGCAGTGATGTGTCGTGAACTGAGGAGGTCTCGAATATGCTGTACAACGCCATTGCCGTGTCCGTCTCGTATGCTGATTGACGAAATGATGGTAGTAGGCAAGCCGAATATCAGCCCGAAGCGATCTGCGGAAACGCTTACGCTCTTACAATCAAGAACATCGCGTGAATTAGTGGCCTTTGGAGTTTGACCATATACCACAGCGTGAGGGCATTGATCAATGTATGTCTTGCTCAGACTGGGTACCTATTATGTTGGTACTTGATATAATAGGTGCCTTGAGCGATGTCCCCTCTATCGTATTCATCGTCCTGCAGTGTGGCAGATAGTCAAGTAGAAGCAGGTCAATTTGCAAGGGGCTTGGGAGKAGGATAATTATGAGGCGTACTCGTTGATGGAAGTCGGATTTGTATGCTTAGCACAGGCAAAGGTTCATTGACGCCAGAGGTAAAGGGGTTCAGTAGGATGACGTTGAAGTCGAGTATGAGGACGGCCTTATTTGTTGGAAGCGATAGTTTGGACTTGTTAAGGGGTTGTATTGTCTTCTGATATAGCAAATAGGTTCGGTGAATCGTATATCGAATAGAGGCGGTGAAAGCAATTGTATCAGGCGACTTCCTACCACTATTGCTCATCCCTTCGCCACACCGGGCTTCAGGGTTAAGTTCGGCGATCGCCTTACCAGCCGTCGTAAGTTCCTGGTGACCCAAGCGTCTATATATCCGTCAAATGATATTAATGAGCTTCATAGAGTGTTAGTCTGCCACTTATAGCAATCCATCGGCGACATTTTCGTCCGAATATGGCTAGCATCGCCAACATGCTACGGGCTTCAATGTCAGTCCTAGACACATGAACTATGACGGGTAAGAGATACTGCTAAGATGACACTTCGTCATCTCCTAGCGTAATGCAACGGAAGCGCGTGAGGACATCCTCGGGGTCGAGCTAGAGGACTGAGATGAAAGTAGACCAGACCTCTGAGATTTCTCAGATTCAAGCCCGCTAGGTATGCAAGGGGATAAAGAATGATAGCTTCGAGATCAGAGGCCCTAATGTAGTGCCTTTAGAATGGTATTGTTAGCCAATGGACTAACTCTACGTGAGCCCCTTGCAGAAGTGTGCACCACAACTGATTCCACGTATCGGAACAAAGTGCTCTTCCATGGGAACCGACCCGAGAGCTCCGCGGAAATCAAATGATAAAACGCAAATATACTGAGGGGTCGCTTTTAGGAAGTATAACTTCCAACAACAACTATGTCATAAAGTATGGCAGAGGAGCGATGCGAGACAAAGAAGCGTAAAATTTCTCAGCTGGGTTGCTTATATTGAATTCAGATCTCGTCTCGTATTAAATCATGGCCACCCTACGGGTAATCGTCAACACGTACCTACAAAGCGGCAGCAACACAGATAGTTGAACTTCAGGCTCCCACGCGACATGCAGGGACTTACGCCTTCTTCTCCAGCTCCTCCAAGATGGGCTTCTCCAAGCTCTCGGGCTTGGTGGTGCTAGCCCAGCGCTCCTTGACCTTGCCGTCCCTTCCGATCAGGAATTTCTCAAAGTTCCACTTGACGCGCTTCATGCCCAGGAGCCCGGGCTTCTCGGCCTTCATCCACTCGAACACCGGCTCGGCCTTGTCGCCGTTCACGTCCGTCTTGCCCATGATGGGGAAGGTCACGCCGTAGTTGACCTGGCAGAAGCTCTGGATGTCGTCGTCGGTGCCGGGCTCTTGGCCACCGAACTGGTTGCAAGGGAAGCCAAGAATGACGAAGTCATCTGGGTGCTTCGCCGTGATATCCTTGTACAGCTTCTCGAGCCCTGCGTATTGCGGCGTGAAGCCGCACTTGGACGCTGTGTTGACGACGAGCACTACTTTGCCCTTGTAGTCGGCCAGGGACTTCTCGGCGCCCTTCTCTGTTGGCGAGGGTGGCAATGGTCAGCGTGTGTTCTTATGCTAGGATGGGTTACGTGCTACGTACTGTCCTTGACCTTGAAGTCGTAGAATGTGGTAGCTGAGGCCATTGTGCTGGTGGAGATGTAATGCCTCGGATGTCGCGGAGTATTCGCAGATGAAGCTGGGATGGCAAAACTCGCGATAATGCTCTTGCCAGCGGGGTATCTGAAGCTCGCTAATCGACTATTGGATKATAGAGCTTGTCTTCGTAGGCTAGATGAGGTCACTTTGCAGAAATGACTAGAAAAGGTTGAATGCGTGGGATGCCAGCTCCTTATAACGACTTGTTTCATGAAGGTTACCTAGGTAGGTATCTTTTTTTTCTTCTTCTTCTACTCGCTTCTTCCTTTAGGCAGGGACAGGAACAAGTAAACTTTAGTAAATGCTGAAGAATGCGAGCGACTTCGACTAGTTTTAGCGTCCGAGCCCTGAGGCACTGCAGTAACGATGCACTAGGTGGGTTCGTACAATGACATGGAAAATCCACACACTCGACGTATCAAGTTTAGAAGCCTCGGCAGGACCCCGATCCGTGTTTCTCGAACTCGTCGCACGCAATGCGGGCAGGTGCGGGTCTCTGTCCGCCAATGACGTGTGGATTACGAAGCAGAGCTCCTGGGAGCTTGGGCCTCCCTACTCGGAGCCGCCATTCACCCGATTTCCCGATTTGTTACTATCTGATAAGATCTTATGTCGTACCATCATAAACCCGCATTCATTCACATCACATGTCTGTTAAGGGCAGAGCACTGCACTAACTGCAGTACATCATTGTCTCTCTGGAACCCCTGTCACTCGTTGAAACGTCTGGTTTCTAACAAAAATGATAACTGCTTTGTCCTCAATTCGATAGCTTGAATGTAGAACCTCAAGTGGAAGGAGCTGGTGCCAACCGACGGGTAGATCCGAGGGAAGCTTCTCAGACTATCCACAGTTTAGGTAACACTCCAACTCCCCAAMCCTGCCTCATCCGTTCCAATATAATGCCGAGCATGTAAATCCTAGCCACCAAGAGAAAGGCCAATTCAAACTTGGATCAACCTCCACAGACCCTGAATGATCATATGACCACTAGTTCGGTCATGTCAAATACATTAGCATGGACAGTCGTATACCCCAACCACGACATATCGTGATCATCGGTAAGTATGTCTTGCCCTATTTATATCCCATTTACACCTTCGATTCCAGATCCATGTCCCCGGGTCCCCCTATATACCTCGCTACCACCCTAGCTCCATCACCCTAGGATCAACACAAGATATGGTAGTATCTAGTGAGGCACAACATATCCACTAATTCGGTCTTCGCAGGGGGTGGTGTTATCGGCACGACAACAGCATACTATCTAACCCGACATCCCTCCTACAACACCGCTCTCCACCACATAACGCTTCTCGAGGCCACATCCATAGCAGCCGCTGCATCGGGCAAAGCAGGAGGCCTACTCGGTCTATGGGCCTACCCAACATGTCTCGTCCCACTTTCCTATCGCCTCCACGCCGAGCTCGCAGCTGAGCACAACGGCGCCGACAGATGGGGGTATCGACGGCTCGGGTGCGGGCAGCTCACGGCATCAATTAGGAAGAAGCCGCCGAGAGGATCCGCCGGAAGGAGAAAGAGGAGTAGCGTCGGCTCCGCAAAGCAGGACGACGGACAAGAAAACCTCCTAGCAGATGGACAGGTAGAATGGCAGAAGCTGCCCAAACAGGACGAAACCGCAACTGCCTTGCTTCACGAGTCCGTCCTACCCGCAGACCTTGACTGGATCAACGCCAGCCTAGTGCACGAGTACGCCGAGATGGGGTTGCCGGGGTTCACCGAGACGGCGCAAGTGCACCCGTACCAATTCACGACGTCGATCGCGGCCCTAGCGCAAAAGGCCGGCGCTGAAATACGCGTCAACTCCAAGGTCACCAGCATCGGCCTGAACAAGACGTCGACGGCCGTCTCGAGCATCGAATACCTCGACCGCGTCACGGGCGAGCTGCAAACGCTGGAAGGGGTGACGGACGTAGTAGTAGCGGCGGGCCCGTGGACGGGGAGCCTGTGGCCACGGACCAAAGTGGAGGGTCTCAGAGCGCACAGCGTCGTGTTTGCGGCGGATGTCAGCCCGTACGCTGTCTTCACCGACATATCGCTGCCGCCCGACTGGGTGCCGGCGCATCGAGCGGCGCGCGGCGAGAGGCGCAAGCATAGGGGCAATGTTGACCCGGAGATCTACGCGCGGCCGGGAGGCGAGGTGTACGCGTGCGGCGAACCGGACTCGATAATACCGCTGCCGGAGACAGCCGACAAGGTCGAATGCGACGAGTCGCAATGTGACGACCTGATTTCGTACATCGGCACTGTGAGTCCCGTGCTGGGCGAGGCAGCCATCGCCGCCAAGCAGGCGTGCTACCTGCCGCGGCACATGCGCTTCGGCAAGGAGAGCGCACCGCTGATTGGGGGCACTTCGGTCAGCCGTCTGTGGATCGCATCAGGCCACACGTGCTGGGGGATCCAGAACGGCCCCGCGACGGGCAAGCTAATGAGCGAGTTTATCTTCGAGGGCTCGGCCAAGAGCGCCGACATCGCGGAGCTGGATCCAAGGAAGTTCAAGGTATGAGAGCGGGGAAAGAAAAAGGGAATAGAAGTTACAAAAAAGGGGTACAGAAAATGGGTAAAACGCTATGACGCCAAACCGCGTGGGATGATGGCATTCAGGGTCCAGGGAAGGGAGGGGTCTGTGCATCTAGCCCCTTGGCTCGCGCGTGGAAAGCAAGTGTGTTGGCTACATGTAGATAGGACGAGGCTAAGGGGGGAAGGATGCGCTAGCATCGGTAGTTGCCGCATGAGACGTCGAATCTACATACCCCTAAGAAGAGGCTGAACGGAACGGGGATGTACATCATACTTGCATTTGTGGGGTGAGCGTGTGTGTGAGTGGAGAGAGAGGGGAGACATAAGCTCCGGACTTACACGCATATACCGAAGAAAGAGTCCCGTACGTATTATTAGAGCCCGCGCGAGTTGCTTCTAGCGCTACAATATGAAAGAGCCATTAAAAGTTTAACTTTACCGCCGTCGCCGCCAAGGGGAAATATAGGGCAGGTGATCGACCTTATCTTAAAGACGCAACGGACCGAGCCGTGTAAGGGACCAGCTAGGGCGGGGAGAGGAGGGGGAGGCACACGTATCGATGGAAACCTCGATACGTGGCGTTCCAGGGATCAACGTCTCACGGATCGCCGCAACTATATTGCATGTACCAAAGTTAGCTCGGAGGACCCTAGGCACATGAGCACATGGCGCCCAATAAGTTTCCATCTGGATCATACGTAATTCACCTGCCTTGGTAATATATACGATACGCCCAAGCACACGTCATACGTCGTCGCGAGATGCGGGTGGCCCATAGATTACACCCTCAGAGGCTAATAAGTGGATGATCGTCTGCAGGGACCTATGGAAAATGGTGTTTAGGCCATGTGAGAAGCTCACGTAACGGCCACAAGGCGGCTTTAAGTGCTTTCTTATAGTAGATTTATCCCCTGTGGTAGTGGTTTTTGATGGTGAGGATAGTTTAATGATCCCAAAGTGAATTCGCTATTCTAACGAAGATGTAGAAGAAGAGACGCCTTGCTGCCGCCGTGGCACTAGCGGGGCTGGAATATGAGGCCGGCAGCAGCGGCAGATATAAACAAATACGACCAGCTAGCTAGCGCACTAGCTTACCCCCCTTTCCGGTTCGTGATAGGGCATGATTGCTAAGAGGTAGTAAACATTGGAGCAACTGATTCTTGATCAGGGCCAGAGGATCGTTACGACTAACGAACGTCCCTAAAGTTTGCTCATTGTCCGAAAAGGAACATAACGAGACGTCAAGTTCCGTGAAACGTATTGTGTGTGTTTTAAGTGTTCGTCTGTGCAACCACTTACGTCAAGTGGTTTGGTTGGTCGAGAAATTGAGAGCTGCGTGTTTCCACCCTCCAAGAGCCTCATCCGTCACACCGGATCAACCCCGCACTTCCCAAGAATAGGGGATCAACGACCACGCGGCTAATATCGACGGCATATAGCCAGTCCCTGCGGGTTTCACAGAAAGTTCCCGGTAACCCGTTTTCCTACTCTCACAATGATTTCTCGATTTCCATCGCTTCCCGTATTCCTTCTGCGATAGCCTCGACCTTGACACTGTCAAGGCGCTTGAGCGGGCGCCGAGGGTAGCCGCCGTAGCCGAAGTAGCTCTGGATTGCTTGCTTGGTACCTGCGATCGCCGCCTTGGTTAAGTACCAATCGGCTCGCGACAGTACTTTCTGCAATGCGATTGCTTCCTCCGTCTTTCCTTCGACGTACAGGTTCCATACCTTAACGCAAACCTTAGGCATGACGTTAGCTCCTCCCGCAATGATCCCGCTGCCTCCTGATACCAGTGTTTGGACTGTGAAGTCACAAATGCCACCAAAGGCCATATAACCACTACCTTCCGAGTTTGGCGTTTTGGCGTTGGTAGCTAGTGCTACGCGAGTAAGTTTTCCAGTGCTACCGCACGTGAACTTGGTTCCAACAATGTTCGGGTGTTTGGCGAGCTTGATAAGAAGATCCGAGTCCATGTCGATACCGGCAACTGCGCCGGGGTAGTTGTACAAGACGATTGGCAGTGGGCTCTCATCTGCCACAGCGGTAAAATAACCAACAATGGCCTCTTCGTCTATCTGGGCACGGAAGTAGCTTGGGGGCAGTAGCAGTACATAATCCCCACCGGCCGCTGCAGACTGCTTGCAGAGTTCGACGGTCCCCTTCACGCTCCCCTCCGTAGCCCCAACTATGATGGGCATGGTAGTGAAACCCGCAGCATCCAGAGCTTCTCTAGTGGCACGGGTTACTGCTACCTTTTCCTCACGTGTACAGTGAATAGCTTCTCCATTGGACCCCATGGTGACCAGACCGGCGAGTCCGTCTCTGGCTAGACGCTCGGCATGTTTCTTGATGGTGGGTATGTCGAGCTCTTCGGTTTCTGGGTCGAAAAAGGTCATGGTGGGAGCATAGATACCACACGGCAGTGGCCGTCGCGTGGTCGTGTGACCATTGACCTCGGTACTGTGGGAGACGGTCATGCTTTCTGCTTAAGCGGTAATAAGATGAATACAAGAGTAACGACGATGCCACTATTGAACCCGTGGGCCGGTTTACGCCGAAATTATAGACAGCTGGGAGAAGGAGATGAACGCGAAAAGGGGCGCCGAGGAAAAAGAAATATGTAGAAAGGAAAATGGCGCCGTGGCTATACTTATAGGATTCAAAGCATAGCACTCCATGGATAGCAGAAGGATGATTTCTTTTCATGACCTAATGGCTTCTGTCGTCTGAGTTGCATGCAATGCCTTGTGGGGTGTGGGTCAGCAACGTACAAGAACGAGTCTTACTAGTTCCTAGTGCTTTGCTCGTAAGGACATTGGTCCGAAGAAGGCGACACTGGTTGCCTCTAGATCCCGAAATGCCCCTAAAGAAAGCAAGCTAATGGAAACGGACTGGTACGGAAGTGCAAGGGGCTCACGCTCAATGGGATCAAAAAGTCACGAAGCAGATTGTGGATGAGCCGAATTCCTCAACGGCCCTAGGGCAGACGGACCATTTGTGCCTGGGACTTATATCAAGGCAATATATCGTAAATAGATCAAGGAAGTCAGCAGACAGCCCTCAATCCTGAATTACAGAACCGGGCACGAAAATTATCGGGCTGTCATAGGGACACCGGTACCCAACGCGTTGCGGCCGCATTGCTAACGAACTGCAGCTACGAGCTTGAGCGAAAGCAAGGGTCCAGAAACGGTTGAATTCTTCCTTAAAAAAGAGTGTACCTTATCCGGCAGCTGCTCATGCAGGGCATAGTTGAGATACAGATAGGTTCAATGTTGAGCTAGATTAGTTGCGGTGGCATTTACATCAGCACTGTGATTGGCTAGAGCTAAGCATCAACTCCGAATGGGCTCAGAACTGGGCTGATGGAAGTTGGGGAGGATCTGCAAAGGGTTGATCACGACTTGGGTGATACCGAGGTGGTTAATGAGGACACTCTTTCGTCACTAAGGCACATGGTATGTCGAAGGAAGCCGAGGAAGCCGTGCCTTGCGCGCTGAAAAGATTTATGGTGTTTGATGAGTTGTCGAGGTGATTTTGGACGTGTTGGAACGCTGATGAAGTTGGTGAAGACGTCATTTGCATTGACCAAGTCGTCTTGTGACCCTCCAAAGGGCACCACCGGGAAGGAGTTGTTTGTTTTTGGAGACAATAAGTGGAATATAGTTGATGTATGCCGTCCACTTGGTAGGACTGAGAGCTGTTGGAGGGTGGCCTCTGGCGGGGCTAGGGCCGTATGAAGGGCAATTGCCCTAGGTCAGAGTTAAGGGTTCGACGACGGTGCGACGGTGGTTGCCGCGTTGTGGAGCGGCGAAGTTGCCTCCAGATCCAGGACAAACACGGGTTTGGATACAGTTCCTGAGACGGGTACTTCTGTATAGGGGCAGAAATAGTACCACTGGGTAGGTATATATATGTAATTATGCGGCTTTTGGACGACCCCGTCGGACCAAGGGCCCATCGGCCTATACCAAAACATGGTATGAGGTAGGTGGTAGCTCTCGTTGGTGGGTGGTAGCAGTTGAGTAGTAGCAAAGCCTGTTGGAGGCCCTAGTAGAACGCATATAACAAACTGCTGATTTCTATTTTCTGGGCCTCCGGGGTAGCGACCTACATGTAGTCAGTCAGTCGATTTCGCTTCGCCTGCAGGTCAGGTCAGATGGGGCATAGACTCCACGGAAGAATCATATTGCAAGTTTTTCCTCCAGTGAAGAAGCAGCAGAGAGCTTCGATGTAGCCAAGGCCGACGCTAGAAGACTTCTGTATCGCTCCCCATTATGTCTTTGTGGGAGCTCGGGCAATATTCCACGTTTGCTGATCTTTGTGCAATGCAACTCTGCGTACCTTACGGGACCCAATAATCCCCCGTCGTCGTATCTTTGCGATTGTCCATTGAGGTTGTCCTCTGGTATTTAGCCGGAGGACATTGCGGCGATACCTTCAGTTTTGGCCTTCCTATTCCAATGATGTCTGGTTTCACCTTAGTTTGTTTCTCGACAGTTGCAAATGAGGATGAATGTGCTAAAAGGGGAGAGAACAGAGTACTTCGGGCGCAGAATCAGTCCAATGATAGCCCGATGCCGGCTGTACGCAAAGTGCCCCACCAAACGCGGGGCAATCAGTTTTTAGTCGTTCGTCAGCAGCCGGTAGGGAACGCGGCTTAGTGCAGAGCGGGGTTACTGTGATGCTGTATAGGTGGGGGCGGGGCAGGCTCCCTATGCTAGCAGGCAGGCAGGGTATTTCAATGTTGCTGAAGGTATATACCTTAGGTAACCTTCATGAACCAATTGGAAGCTTATCAGATCGGATAAAGAAATCATCGGGTTGTATCGGCGAGCTCCAAGCTGTTTCAGATTCGAAAATAGAGGGAAATATCTGCTCTAATTCTCGAAAATCAATTATGAATAATGTCTTGAGGTTGCCTCTTCCAAGTAGTTATTTCAATTGCTAATTCTCATACTACTCGAACCCACATCATCTTTTTAGCAGTTCGGGCAGCTTTTCTTTTTTGTTCTTTCGTCAATTTATATCACCTTCCGCCATACACCTATACGTAGGCGGTCAATTCTCAGGTACGATACGAAAATGTAGAGTGGCTGCACGCTGGATGTATCCATTGGTGACCCGACAACATGGGGCTACGATCAGGTCCCTGGATTCTCCAATTGCCCCTCAATTTTTCCGTCTATGAACGTTGGGGCGCTCTAGTAGGGTAGGTCGGGGTAGGTTACAGCTTAAGCTTAACAAAACTAATACGTAGCATGTCTATTTGAATCCGTGTTCATAAGGCTAAGTAAAATATAAGATTACAATTTCCTTTACGCAGTGTCTGCTCCTCGCCTTCATATTCCTACCATATTTTCTAGCTGCTTATGTAGAATTGCCCCTTTTTCTCCAATTCGTGTTCACGAGACATTTTACAGCAGAATGGCGGCAGAAGCAATCAAATCGGCCATTGTCCCGACAACCCCCCCCTCACCACTAAATGTGCTGATGGTGCGTGTCACCACGACACGTATTGGACTTTGGAAACTAATAGTGCCTACCTAGGTCGGAACAGGCGAATATACTACCGGCTTTGTTGGGGGTGGCGCTTCAGGTTCAGACAAGAAAGTGGGAGTGGTTGGTCTGACTCTCTTCGACCTCCGGAGAAGAGGCAAGGTAGCTAAGCTGGGCATGGTGGGCGTAAATGGAACTAAATTCCCGGCTATCAGTGAGTTCACGCCTCAATCCTACATCAGGAAAAGGGGTTGCGAATAGGTCGAATGAGTATTGATTTGAGTAGGACAACATCTTGAGACCAACATCTCCAAGGTCTACAATGGCTTGGATTGCTCCTTCGACTCGTACCCAGCGAACGATGTGAAGGATCCTGACGCCTATAAAACGGCCATCGACGCCTTAAAACCAGGCGACGCCATAACCATCTTCACTCCGGATACCACCCACTACCCAATAGCTCTCTATGCAATTGAACGTGGAATACATGTCTTGATCACCAAGCCCGCCGTAAAAACTTTAGAACACCATCAAGCACTTATGGAAGCCGCCAAGAAGCACAATGTGTATGTGTATATTGAACACCACAAGCGTTTTGATCCTGCGTATTCCGACGCCAGATACAAGGCGCAGAAATTGGGCGACTTCAACTACTTCTACAGCTACATGTCTCAGCCAAAGTTCCAGTTGGAGACTTTTAAGGCGTGGGCTGGTGTTGACTCCGATATCTCGTACTATCTAAACAGCCACCACATAGATATTTGCGACTCTATGGTTTCGCAGCTGGGCTTCCTTCCGGTAAAGGTCTCAGCTTCGGCAGCGAAAGGAATCGCTACCAGTCTTGGATGCAATGAGGCAACCGAGGACACTATCACCGTGATGGTCACCTGGCAGAAGCGCGATGATCCTAGCAAAATTGCGACGGGTGTATACACAGCATCGTGGACGGCCCCGCAAAAGGCTGGTGTCCACTCCAACCAGTACTTCCATTACATGGCATCAGGGGGCGAAATTCGCATCAACCAGGCTAAGCGTGGATACGACGTTGCGGATGATACTGCCGGCCAACTCATTTGGTACAATCCATTTTACATGAAATATGCGCCAGATGAAGAAGGAAACTTTGGTGGTCAAACAGGCTATGGCTACATCTCCTTCGAGAAGTTCGTGGATGGATGCCGGGCAGTCAACTCAGGAGCGCTCAAGCCCGCCGATCTCGATGCAAGAGGACTTCCCACGCTGAACAACACAATCGCGACGACAGCTATCCTCGAGGCTGGTCGGCGAAGCATAGACGAGAGTAGGGAGATCAAGATCGAAATTACGGATGGATCTTGGAAGTTGGTATAAGTCATCAAACGTGGAAGAGGCGCCCCGCTTAAGATTGTTGTTGGCCTTTGATATGGAGGCGCGGGTAACATGATTTTATTTTCATGTCCTTTATATATAATGCTTCTTAGGGAATTTGGGGGGGGGGATGGTCAATCTATGGTACGCACTTTTCACATTTCCCCTGGCATTGGTTTGACATTCCCTCTATCTGAGTATCATTCATGGTCGACCAAGAGTGGGAAGTCTACGAATACTCCTATGTAATGTATTCCCCTGTCTTACTGGCGTTATCTTGGGTAGGTACTTAGTACTTAGGTCAATGGCGACTTATCTACATATGTACGCTCTGACTGTGAGAATATCTAAAGCTATCTTCATTTGGTCCGTCACGAGACCTGGGTAAGGGGCAAGTTTAGGCTGTGTTATCATCTTATGAATATAGCTTTATCATCATATAGTGATTTTTTATGAAAAAGTCCAACACGTCGAATAATGAAACCTCTAGTCATTTCTGTAGGGGTTACTAGCGCTGTCCGTGATGGGATGTACCTACCAGAGGTAGGTAACACCAACAAAACTGCAGCAATCATGAACCCCGCTCTCTTCTGTTAAGCCACGAAGAACTTCCCCTTCGCCTGCATAATCGGCTGGTTCAAATTCAAAACATAGATGTATCATAAAAATCATATGTACCTAAGGTAGAGATAGAGACGATGGCTGCCACCGTCCAAATCTACAAGTTGGGAATTGCGCCTCTGTTTGACCGTCTCTCAGACCGGGAAAAGCGGTACGGGCATTATCTCTCAAGGTGGGTTGGGTCGTCCTACTGCTTGGCTACAATCTCCTACTGACGAGCAATACAAGAGCCGCGTGGTCTGGTACACGGATTATCCTTCGTCAGGTGTCCCCAGAATCCCTGGCTATTTTCGATTTCATAATCGAATTGTATAGTTCTTGTGGTGGTAATTGGGAGCAGCTATCCGAAGCCGATGGAGTCGCCGAAGAAGAACTCGGAGCATTTCTCGAGTATGCAGCTACTTTCCTGTCTAATGTCGGGAACTATTACGTGCGTAGTATACCCCATGCCCCTTGAGTGGAATCCTAACACGTTAAAGGGGTCAGGCGATCAGAAGTTTATCCCCCGGACAAGCCCTGGCGCACTGGAGAAACTTGCCTCTCGGTCCCCGAAGCTATCGAGCCTCTACACCGAAATCCAAGATTCCATCATGGCTATCCCACCTTTCACACTCGGACATCCCAGTACGGTCGCTCAGAGCTCTTACTATCCCGGAGCTATGATTGGGAAGGAAGAAATTGCCCTAGTTTCCAAGCATATGGATGCTCACTCCATACTGCCTGAGAATACTAGAATTCGGAAAGTCAATGACAACACGTTCGAAGTGCTCCAAGCATCAGTTAAGACCACAGACGGAGCTGTACCCTTAGAAATTACAGGCTCGTCCGCTAGCGTGAGTCTAGTTCGTGGTGATCACGCCGAGGACTTGAAGAAAGTGTGCGACAACTTGGAAAAGGCTGCCGAGTATGCGGCGAACGACGCCCAGAAGAAATTTCTAGCCCAGTACACAGAGAGTTTCCACAGTGGCAGCCTCGACGTGTATCGCGATTCTCAACGAACGTGGGTCGCCGATAGAGCACCGAAAATTGAAAATATTTTCGGCTTCGTCGAGCCATACAGAGACCCGGCTGGTATACGTGCCGAATTCGAAGGCTTGGTCGCTATTGCTGATGCGGAAGAGACAAAGCTCCTATCGAAACTGGTTGAGAACTCTGACAAGTTTATTCAGCAACTTCCTTGGGCCTCCCCTGAAAACAATGGCAAAGGTGTATTCGAAAAATCTCTATTTGAGCCACCCGATTTCTCTAGCATTCATGGTGAGTATCATACGTACCTAATTTACCTACTGAGGTGCGCTCTTGGAAAGAGCAGAAGCTAACGGACCACGATGTCAGCGCTTGCCTATTGCTCTAGTATAATATTTCCTGGAATAAATCTTCCGAATGTGAGTGTTTGGCGAGATATCCGCTAATCGAAACTTCTCTAATATTTTTCTGTGGCTATTAGTACAACGATATTCGCCAAGACGTAGGATTTAAGAACGTCATCATCGCGAATCGCATGGTAGCTGAAAGCACCGCGATGCAATGGCCGTTCATTGACGATTCGGAAATGGAAGTGTTTCAGAAGCATAAGTATCCAGCATATTACCTCTGGGTCGTTCTTCATGAGCTTCTAGGCCATGGCACGGGCAAGATGATGATTGAGGAGCCTGCCAACAGGTTTAACTTCGATTCTACCAACCCACCCACGAACCCCCTTGATGGGAAGCCCATCAAAACTTGGTATAAGCCGGGTCAGACATGGACTGGTCAGTTTGGCGATTTAGCGACGACTCTGGATGAGTGTAGGGCCGAGCTCGTGGGTGCTTACCTCATGGATGATCCTGAGCTGCTCGCTCTCTTCGGCTTCACAAATGAGTCGGTTATTCGAGCCAGCGACCGTAAGGATCACTATAGGCACATATGCATAAAGGCGATACTAACACTATGAAGTGACCTTTAACCTATATCAACAACTCGGAGTTGATGGTCTCCGAGCCCTCTCCAACTACAATACTGATGGCATGGTTAGCTACAATTGTTACTGCGACAGAAACCCTCGCTAACTTCCTTCCGCAGAAATGGGGCCAAGCTCACAGCCGGGTAAACATGAAATAGACTGAGGAGCAACATTTGACGCATACTAACTGATCACAGGCTCATTTCACGATGCTGAAGTGCTTGCTCAGGGACGGCGATGGGTGCATCCGAATCCACCACGATCTAGGAGCTAAGACGCTCAGAGTTTTGGTTGATAGATCGAAGATACTACACGGCAAGAAAGCGCTCGGTGGCATGCTATTGCGACTTCACATGTATCGCTGCACCGCCAATGTCCAAGAGTGTAGAGAATATTATGAAGATCTTTCTCATGTGGATGAGGAATGCCTAGGCTGGCGACGGACGGTCATTGAGAAGAAGCCTCCTCCCCTATTGAACGTACAGGCTAACACATTCATTGATGGCGAGACGGTCACGTTGAGGGAGTACGAGCCCACAATAACGGGCATTATTCAAAGCTGGTACGAGCGTGGAGTCTAAATCAAGGAACCAAACCCAAGCATTATTAGTACAGATTACGAGGCATTACAAATTCGGCTGCCGTACAGCCATTGCTACTTGTACAATCTGAAGCACAACCTGAAGAAAGGCAAGGATCAACCCTATTCCACCAATGATGATAACCGCCCAAAATGTCAGCCATGATGCTGAGTCCCGATTGTCTAACCAAAGTTCTTTCCATGACCTGGGCTTTCGCTCGTCGAGGTATGAACTCAGACGGACAAGTCGCGCCCTGAGGTGAGGAAAGTCACGCGCCAATTCGTAATTGCCTCGCTCACCGATCCCTAATGATGGGTCGAGTTCGTTTTCCCCACAAACCTTCGAGAGGAAATCATCGCGTCCATTGAATGGTACATGTTTGAATGGATGAAGCTTCCGGAAAAGCTTCCGCGACTTGAGATGCTGCCCGAACAAGAGCCTGTAGGATAGAATGATTTCCTGAAGTAACTCTGTAACATCTTGTGAAGAAGCCCAGTGCGTGTTACTTGGAATGTCCGAAGCGCATGAGTGTATCACAGACCGGACATTACCGTCTGCCGACTGATTCTTGAGAGTTGCCGAACAGAAGGAAGGATAGCGAAAAATGTATAACGTGCGCGAATTCTTGTCGAGCTCGAGGTGGCAAGCCAAACAGTCAGACCAACTCACGGTGATGCCTCCAATTGTCGTTAGGAGATGTGCATTCAAAGTCGATGGATCAACAGATTTGAGCCGGTTGAATATTTTGATCTCCTCATCGTCTTCAAATGTATGATAATTCCGTGGCGGAAGCATTAAACCGAATCCCAGAAGGAAATCTGGGAGCCTCTTGCTGCCGCTCGCACGTGATTGTTTGAGACAGATGTGGCTTTCTCCTTGGTGACCATCCATTTCATCTGTGATACAGAATTGAGATGGAGGGCAAGAAAATGCATCAGGTCGATAAAGCATGGTTTGCCAGCCGATCATTGAAAATACCAAATCCATCGCCGATTGAAGGCCCTGAGCCTCTTCTGATGCAAGAATACTACCATCTTCCAAGAGCTTTTCAACTACATTATTGATACTCAAGCTGTCATTGCTGATGATGATATCGGAGATTCTCACGTAAAGTGGCTTAATTCCGTCGAATAAGCCACCTCCGGCTTCCTTGTCGAAACCCTCAACGCAAGCATATAGCTCTTTGGGCTGTTGGCTAAGTTGCGAATCAAGCCAACAGCTGTACCATGGTAGGTTAGGTAGTCCTTCATCCGATGCTCTCCTCGCTGATTGACATGCCCTCATAATAGGATGGCTGGAGCGAATTTAAGCATTAACACATGAAAAACCGTTGGTACTCATTGAGGCTTTCGCAAGCCTGTATCGTATGACGAGGCTAGAGGATTTGACGTGCAGGACTAATCTGTACTACCAGAGTACGGGGCGTATTGAAATGACAAACATCTTAATTTCAGAAAGATTGAGCGTGATATTGAGAGGACTCTGTAGAGAAGGCCAACCCAAGGCCTTTCGAGACATGTTGGTTAGACTGGGTGTGCTCTATGTCGCCTCGATTAGCAGAACTGCAATACTGTCTTATGTGAGCCAGCCACTTCGTTTCAGATTCTCCGTACAAGTAGATAGGGGCCGAATTCCTCATCAGCGACATATGAACGGAACTGATACTGCAATTATGTACAACTGTTCTATGAGCAGGTACCTCCTTCATAAGCGCCGAAGCGGCATAAGCACCAGTCACACAGCATATTATATCGGTGTGTGTTGATGTTGGTGGCGTTTGCGTTTGCCCCCCGACCCCGCACAAGGCTCCTGGCTAGGAATCTGCGACCCGACGCGTGAGAGCATAATCCGATACGAACAAGCTTCTATGAGGAGCACTAGCAGGCCAAAGATATGGCAGAGAAGTAAGCATTCCAGCATGTAGGTAAATCCTGAATGGCCCAAACGCTGACTCTCCACAAGGCCCATTGAAAGTCCAAGCCCCTTATGGCATCGGGCTGTGGAAAGGTACCGGGAAGAGTTAGGAGGCAACGAGGACTACCAGGCGATCAATGAGGTCCACTCTCTTGATGACCTCTTAAACCACGTGAACACCATACAGGCCACTCCATCACGAGACAGGGAAACGTTAGCATCTCTGAGTAGACTCGCGCCGAAATTCAAGTTTGTGGACGATTTCTCGGCAATCATTGCTCTAGCATTCGGAGCAGATGCGACGTTGACAGCAGTGGTATGGGGAAGCATCCGTCTCATATTGACGTTAGCTTCCTCAGCCGGTGACACTCTTCAAGACGTACTTGACATGCTAGAAGAACTCAGTCTCACCTTACCGAGATTTCGTGTATACGAGGATACTCTTCCAAAGGGTCGCCAACTCGAAACGGCCTTGGTCGACGTATATACCGAAGTCATATGTTTTTATGCTAGGACTATACACTTCTTTCGAGACCATCCTCACGTCCTATTGCGGCGAAATGCGTGGGAAAGGTTCCATACCGATTTCTCGAGGACAATTATGCGCATCAAGCGAATCTCCTCAGTTGTCGAGAGCGAAGCTGACCTTGCTCGCATGAGGCTAGATGAGCACAAGTACAAGGAAGTTATTGAACTTATGGATAGTCTCACCACCAAACGTAATGGTGACATCCAACGCACCAAATATCATCATATCCCCTTCCTGCAAAACGGTAGGTTCTCAGGCCGCTCTGAGCTTCTATCTACAATCCGGGGTGCGCTTGATCCGGATCAAACCACGTCCCCAACCAAGTCAATGGCCTTGTTTGGAATGGGCGGGGTTGGCAAGACACAACTAACCCTTCAGTATGCCCATGAAAGTGTGGGCAGGTATGATGTGATTCTTTGGATCGCGGCCGACAATAGCATTACAATTGGCCAAAGTTTCCGAGAAGTGGCTCAAGGGCTACAGCTCTGTCAAAATCCAGAGGAAGTCCGAGATTCCGCAGCAGCGATCTGGAAAGTCAAGAACTGGTTGAGCGCTACTTGTACGTTATTATAAATTTATCCGCGAAGTATGAACTATAACTAATGAAGCCCTTCAGCAAGCCCCTGGCTGATAGTTTTCGACAATGCCGATGACTTGCAAGCCATCAAAGTGGCATGGCCTGTCGGCTCCTCTGGCTCGATACTACTGACAACGAGAGATTTCGATATTGCAAACAATCCAGCTGCCAGGTGCCTACAAATAAAACCTTTTGACGATGTTGAAGGTTCCCTAATGTTACTCAAGCAAATCGGACTCGATCCATCCGTTACATCCAATACAGATCATGCGATTTCAATTACGCAGGCTCTTGGTGGATTGCCACTTGCGCTGAGCCAGATTGGCGGCTTCATAGCGCAGAGAAGATTGCCATTGAAGGATTTCCTCCCCCTCTATGAGCGCAACGCCACGAAGATTGATGCTAGGAAGACAGTCAAAGATGACTATGAACACACACTGAGTACCGTCTGGGATGTGTCATTTCAGAAGCTCCCGGATACTGCTATGAAGTTGCTGAACATGCTGGTCTTCTTTGACCCAGACGCAATCGACGAGGCTATATTTCTGGAAGGATCACAGACGGAGCCCGGGGTCGATTCTGAATTCGAGTTCATAGTAGATGAGATGGAGTAAGTTTACACACCTCCAGAGCTCACTCAAGTGCTAACCGATGCAGCCTCGGAGATGCGGAGCAGCCTCTCTTACAAGCAGCTCTAATCAATAAGACGATGGAGAAACCACTGATCACAGTACACCGGCTAATCCAGTCTGCTACTATTCGCAGACTGTCTACCCCAGATTTGTCGAGATATTTCGATGTGGTTATCCAACTACTATCATGGGGTTTTCCAGATACCTGGAGCAAGGACATAGGCCACCAAATAAATGCCTGGGAAAAATGTGAAAAATGTTTACCACATATTGGCCACCTCGCCAAGCTGTCCAAGAAGCATGATATTCGGCCCGGAAGTGCACAGCAATATGCCGAGCTCCTTCTCCGGTGCAGTTGGTCAGTAGCCCATTGACCTCCTATCCCCCCAAGTAAATCTAGGCTAACCGAAAATTGCCCAGGTATCTTTATGAGCGTGAAACATACGATGTAGCGCGGAATCTAGTAGATGCCGCAGTCCAAACATTTGAGGATAAGTCTACACTGGCTTACGCAAGTGCTATTGACCTAGCTGGCTTGATTAGCTTGGACCTATGTCAGCCGTCGCTCGCGCTGAAGCCATTTCAGGAAGCTCTAGAAATTCGGAAGAAACGACTTGGGCCGGACGACCCGTTCATAGCCTCTAGCTTGAATAACATAGCTCTCGCCTACACCGAGATGGGCAATATCGAAGAGGCGTATGCTACGCATGAGCGAGCGATAGACATCCGGCTTCGTACCAACAGCGACAGGATCGGTAATTCATATAGTAATATGGCCAGCTTGTTACTACGCATGGGCAAGCCGGACGAGGCCGAAGAGATACTCGGGAGGTGCCCCTCCCTAAAGGATTTCACAGACGAGACGTTCTTGAGCACAGGTAACCCGCGCTTTTCCGGTGACATGGTGCTTCTATCCCGCATTCGACTCAAGCAAGGACGTGTGGATGAGGCGCTGCGGTTAGCATCGAAAGCACTTGCATTCCGCCAAAAGTTGCTTGGTAACCGGCTGAAAACCTGCGACTCGCTGTATGATGTGGCGAGTATCTTGAACCTTCAAGGACATTCGGCCTCAGCCATGTAGGTGATATTTCTTGTAAGCTTATTGAATGCGGGGATTTACTAACCTTATTGAAGCGAACTTCTTAAGCAACTAGTAAACATTTCGGAGTCTTTAAACGAAGGCGAGGGCCAACTTGCTCGCGCCCTATATAAGCTGTCAGTATTGCTGGCCGCAAAAGGAGCGGCATCAGACAGCGAAGCTTATAAGATACGAGCTCTAGAGATTAGAGGACGCTTAAGGCCAGAGGATAAGGAAGCACTTTTCGAAGAGGAGTCTTTTTCGAAGTTAACCTTGTGGATGTTATGGTGAAGGTATTTACTGTGACAACAGGTTTACAGCTACCAAGACGTACTAATCGCACCGTCGTTGTTCTTAGTGCTACGGGGTTACCTGACCTCTAGAATTAGCCCCTTGCCCCTATTCTACTTTAGCTAGTATATGAAGTACAGTTAAGTGAAAGAAAAGCCATTCGCCCCTTTCTTTCTTACCAGGATTGTTGCTAGCTTCAAGTATCCATCAACGCCAGAAAAGGGAATACCATTCCATGATCCCTACACCGAACAGTTACATGCCTGGATAATTAACATGATTTCTCGGGTAGTCCTGCCACCTAATATCGATATCTGCCATATCCATCATCGCTCCGATTCTCTTGTTCAAGCATCACCCTTAATCCTTATCAGTGCCCGCAAATCGCCTTCGTAAGACCCGTAAAGTTTCTTGTCAACCCACGGTTCGGCAAAGCCTCCTCAAAATCAATCAGCCAGGCGCAATAATTCCAGTCGATAATTACATTATCCGGGCTTGCATCTTTCCAGATGACGTTATTCCTGCGAAGCTCAGCCACAGTATACTCAATCTGAGCTGCCCACATCTTTTTGAGAGGCAAGGGCACTTCTCCCTCCTCGCCCTCAAGGAGAGGGGCGAGGCTAGCGAATCTTGCCGGAATCCTTTCCATGATAAACCCCACGTATCCATCGCTATGGGTGATCAAACCTGGGATAATTAGCACCCCGGTACCTCTCAACGGATTGGAAGAAGTTACCTTTAAGTCTAGAAGTTCGAACTTCAGAGCCCAAGTCTGCCTTTTCGATTCTGACGAGTGCCTTGAGCTCGGAAACAATTGTATCCCGCGAGGAGTTCGACAGAATTTTGCAGACATACTGCTCCCCATCCACAAACGCCTCAAATGTGGAAATTCCATTCTTGTAACGAGAACCAATATAGACCTGAGACGCCGGGAAAGCCGGAAGCGAATCTAGATCTGCGTCAATGCCCTCCAACTCATTGCGAGTAATTGGCTTATTTTCGGCCTCGATTTCGGTGTGATGACCCTCAATCATAGTCAAATGACCATTGAGAGTTACGAGTTGCAGCTTGACAACATTTTGTGGATAGAGATACTCCTGGACTGTACGCATCTGATCGTTTTGAGGTTTGACGAGTGGTTCTTGTGGCGATAAAGGGGCAAATTTTTGAAATGTTGGAAGAGCAATCTTCCCGATTTCATCACCCAGTTGCTTCTTGTTCTCGGCCTGTCGACCTTGGTCTTCCGTATTAGTACCATCATGTGCAGATAAATCGACGAACCGCCGCAAGTAATCTCTTTCGGTAGCTTGCTCCTTATCATATCCTAGTGGGGTGTCATCTGTAATAAGAATTTGAAAAGGGGTTCCATTATAAATATAATGTAATACGAAAGCAAGATGATCGGAGTCAAGGCGTTGTTCTATGCCAGGAACGGGAAGTTTGTTTACCGCCATCGTGACCGAGTAATGAGAGGTAGATATGGATATGAGGCAAATTGCAGAGTATGGAATATGTCAATAGAAAGGAATTGACCACACAGTTTAATGAGTAAGACGGTTAAATATATTATAATGTCCGCAGTTTGCCATCAGAGTGTTGGCAGTTAGGACAATCGATGATTAAGCGCCAGGTTGAAATGTTGGAACAAAATCACGGCTAGTGCGACATTTTGAGTCTAACAAGTGCGGCGCAATCCCAGAACACAACTATATTCTCACATAGCAGCTAGAGAATAAGCAAATCACTTCTTTTCCCATCCTGACGGTAACTAGATCACTCGACCATGAGGCGCTTAAGAGAGTTTAATTGGCTGTCAGGGGTGTATAGGTGGCAGGCTGAGCCGGGAAAGCTCGTGGGCTATACCTCAGCATTCATACCGAGTTTGGAGATGTTGGGTGAGATGAATTATATAATGTAGCCGCTGTACGGGATGTGGAAAATCAAGTTGGCCAATAGATTTATAAGCCCGATATTTTCAGAATCGCTATTTGTCTTTCACGTGGTCATATTTTGGCGCTTTCTCATATAGCCAGACCCATTTTGACCTCTCTGAGAACCAACGTCTGTCACATATTTCGCTAGTTGGCGGTATATCCGGTAACAGTGAGGCCAAATTTTGACCTGGATTTGACAACGTGATCTTAGGGCCGGCGGCTGTCGTTTTCCACGTTTTCCAAACCCAATAGTCTCAGATTTGCTCCAGTCTTATCATATACTAAAGTTGCGGCTCAGTATACACCAGGGGTAGATAGCCTATACGCCCTCCGGATGTCAAGGAATTTCATCATCATCGTCGTCGTCGTCATATGTTGAAGTCTAGTTGAGAGAATATAGGACGCGGCGGTGACTTCTTGTCTGCTTACCAACAAGGCGTAGTCAGTGTCAGCGGCGGCAATGAATCTGCTTCACTTGTTCGAGATAGGATGAGATGAGGGCATCTTAGGCAGAGTAGATAGCATATAAAGAGAGAGCGAGTTCAAGATTTCAGGTTATCTTCTAGTCGATAGGCATCACAACAATACAGTTTTCAACCACTCAGGATTCTCCTTTTCTACAGCATTCTCTCTTGGTTTACTAGACTTCTTCTGCTAAAGCATCTATCTCTCTTCTCAGGCATATATACAGCTTACTGAAACGACTATTTCCGTTTATCAAAAGGCCTTTAGCATCATCTACCAAGCTCCCGTGTATCAACAACAAGGTATATTTCTTGCAAATTCTACCCCGTTCGGAGAGACTTATAATAATCCCGCCTGAAACTCTAGTTTAACAATATGTGCACCTATCAGTATGTCCAGTACGCCTGCGGGTGTCCCGCAAATGCCGGTAAGGTGATGAAAACCGGCCGTGATTGCGGGAACCGCCGTGCAGGTCGCGCTTGCCACGCACAAATCTTGAACACGCCCTACGTCCTTGGATATAACTGTCACGCACACTCGCAGCCGCAGCGCTAAGTCGACCAGGACAGGCAGAGGGAATTAGACAGGCTAAGCCGCTGCGGGTCGGGGCTGACCATTTGTATACCTAGGTAGTCAAGGTGGGATGGATGGGGAAAAGGGAGGATGCAGGAATAACTATGTCATTCGTTTAGGAGGATAACTGTTGCTTAGGGGGATAACTGTATCATTTGTTTAGGGGTAACTGGGGGAGAGGGGGATAACTGTGTCACTCGCTTAAGGGGTAACTATATGTCATTCGTTCAAATCTACTACATTCACTATGAAAATATAGACTTTCTGTTTATCGACGATGACGTTGTTACTTGCATTCGAATGCCTAGCGTCCATGATGTCGAGTGCCTCATGCTGCAGGTACCAGGGGCTCGGCACGTAATGCTGCATGCCTCCCAACACTGCATGCATGCCCCACTAATTGGCCCTAGTATAACAGCTACCTCAGCTTGTTCATTACATGTAGGTCACCACCAGCGGCAGCTCGTAGGCTTTTTGCCCACGATGTCCATTCATACTATGCGCAATAGCTCAATGTGAGATCCGTCTGGTTGATTGTATATAAAAGGCCTCTTCTCTTCCCTCTGAGCCGGCTCATCTCTGCACTCGCAACTTTCTCGTTCACACAAGTCAAGCGAAACCAAATACCATATTCTACTGTATCTTTTTCGCATTGCTATCTAGTCACATTAGATATAACCTGCTCAGTCCCAATCATGGCTTCCCTCACTCCCAAACAAGCACCATTCAACATCATCGAGGTCCTCCAGGGCTCGCCCACGGAGCCTGTCCATTATCGCATCAGCGTCGGGACTTCGGTAAAGTACCTGACGGGGCAGAAACCTCTTTCTGGTCTGCCCGATGGCTCGGGCGAATACCTAGGATTTGACACGGTGCCCACTGGGGACTGGGACGTGGGTAATCTTGCCGTCGGTACGGACGGAAAGTTCGCGCTTGTCTCGACGGAGAAACGCCGATTCCCGGATCTTACGCCGACCTGGCATGGGTCGCGAATCGACTTGCTGCAGCTTGGAGATCCTATTGAACCCCGCCAGGACTACGAGCGTCAACTCCGAGCCCATATGCCATCGGGCCCCTATTCTGGCGCCGCGAGTTTTGGGGTGGCTACGGTTTTGGCCTTCTGGAACACCGACCTAGAGGGTGTCGATAGCCATGCGCTCGCACAGGAATGT
Organism: Hypoxylon sp. E7406B; assembly: GCA_000931505.1. Classification (NCBI taxonomy): domain Eukaryota; kingdom Fungi; phylum Ascomycota; class Sordariomycetes; order Xylariales; family Hypoxylaceae; genus Hypoxylon; species Hypoxylon sp. E7406B. The sequence goes on along the minus strand of JYCQ01000041.1, from coordinate 19,878 downwards.
CGCATTTACTCGCTTCTTCGACATAAGTCTATCGCTCCGCGATTCCTCGCGCACCTCACCGATAACAAGGATCGCGTAATTGGATACGTCTTGGAGTCAGTTCCTGCGCGCAACGCCGGCATTGACGATCTCGATCTCTGCCGGAAGGTCCTGCAGGAACTCCATAATCTCAACATCGTCCACGGGAACCTCAGCAGGGATGCCTTCCTGATCCGCGAAGATACACATGTCGCACAGCTTCAGTTCTTTCACATGTCGAGAGAGGCTGCAGACCAAGCGTCCCTAGACGAGGAGATGTCTAAGCTCGAAGAGGTCCTGCAGGAACCCTTACCCGAACCGCACAACGGTGAAACAAGCGACGAACTTACCGCTATCCAAGCACGCGATGGTTATATCCATCCAGTGCTCTTTTGGCAGCTCGAGCATGATGGCCGAATTAGCATCTCGCAAGACGACCACCGTTCTCTGTTGGCCGAATTGGAGGAGAAGGGTTGGCACTACACCAAGGAAGATGTGGAGGGCGTTGCTAAGAGATTGAGGGAGAATGGAGGGCGCCTCCCTGAAGCATGGCGTGTTTTTAAGTCGTAGATTCGCTGTGGCTTTTTGTATTCTCTCTAATCGATTCTGTGGTTAACGATACGCTCTTCCTTAGAGCCGTAATACTTCCCAACGCTTTCCATTAGTTCTAAGATTTGTAGGGGTAATCTGGATAGGACGCGGACGATATACATGTAGCGAAAGTGACAGCGGAGAGCACCTTATGTACGTCCCTAAAGGTGTATTTAGGGAAAACGTCAGGTCCATAAGCAAAGGTCTGATTGGATAAGATCGGCGGGGKATGCCAAAGATCGACCGCTAAGAAAGCGGAAGCCCCAACAGCGACACTACCGTGCCGGGCTGGCCCCTGGACATAGTTCTAAGGTCTGGGGGCAGCATCCATCTAATTCTTATAAATTTTTGAACTGACCTTGGATATTCATTTTGAGATGAGACATCGCCGAAAGATCATATCTAGCAACTAAGTTGGCGCACTAATATACCTAATATATCATTGTGGAATTTGATATAGTAGTAGTATTTCTTGATTGAATAGGTGCCCGTTAATAGGCACGAGGAAAGCGTACCGAGTCATATGTCTATCAAACAGCTCCAGGGCTACGTCTCCCAATACTACTCTACCAAAGTTTTCATGGTAAAGGAGGTGTGTCTACTACATTGATAGGTCACGACAATCCTCCTGAATCATACCACCTCGACTGTAATCCCCTCTCTTGTTAACTAACACTTTATCGCTCATAGGTTGGTTTACCGAAACTGGCAATTATACGAGGGACGGTCTGTAGATTTGGACCGCGCGGTCCAATTAGTGGTGAGGGTTTGTCGGTATGCGCCATCGCGTATGTATATATTGAGTCTTTATATCCTGCACTGAAATTTAGGCCGGTCTACATCCCGCCAATGACTTGCGGATCGTATGCGCATCATGCGCAAGATGCATGTTTGTATAAGCCAGGGGTGGCAGATTGCTGTATTTTGCCGAGGACATGCGGAACCGCCCGCCAAGAATCCCCTTGGACAGGCAACTCGAGAGACTTGATTTATGAACTGGTCGCGTTACTCCATAAACTGATAGATCCTCCTGAATATGACTCTGAGAATTTCGCTAAGTAAAGCAAGTTTTAACCTTGAAGCTCATGCTGTGGCTGTTCTAGGGCTCTGTCCTAGCGTCTTCCCTCAGATGTTGAGGCATGGGGAATAATCGGACATCCGGTCGCATGTTTAATCATTGCTCCAACAGCGCAAGCATTTGAAACGATGGACACGATCTTCTTCATTCCCCAAGAGAAAACTTGGGAACTCTCAAAGGTTTGGCTTGAGGGAAGCAATGCTGCTTTCATTCTTCGTCTTTGCTTTGTATCTATTAAATGATCAAGTTTCTTATGATCACGTTGATAACATGAACGACTAATTCAGGAGGCTATCTTCTCACCTCTGACACTTGATAGATCCCTGTGACGTTAGACCTCAAATCCGGGGTTAGCCCCGACGATTCACCATGGCACCGGAGCCATCAGGAGATGCAAACGTGCCGTCCATGTGGATCGGCGGCATGATGGAAGATTCTGGGGAAGAAGGGAACTAGGGAACTAGGGAACTAGGGAACTAGGGAACTAGGGAACTAGGGACGATCGTCAGGGACGAAACTCTGTCATGGGTAGAGAAAAAGCTGGGGGATCTGCCTTGGGACCGTTGGGTTGGCAGCACCGAAGCTGTCTAACAAAGCCTAACTCAGGCTAGCGTGGCGCTATAGGAGAAAAGGGGCTAGCTCACATGGTGCGATAAGCGATAGGCGAGACGTGATAAGGGTCGGATGAACGATGACGCGAACGAATTTACCAACATCGGCAATCCGAGCCGGTCCAGGAACACACGCCGCATTGAGTTTGGAGGCATGCAAGTCATGCTACCGTCTTGGTAACCTAGCAAATTTCGAGCGCCGTTTAGAAAATTTAAATCACTCTGAGAGTTTTTTCGACGACATCGCAGCGCCAACGTTTTTGCGGCAAAGCCTTCGTCCCATAACCGCCGATCGGCCTTTTTTTCTTCTCGTCAATGTCAACATTTCCCTTCGCCGTGTCTTTCGCACTTTTTATTTTCTTCTAGCACCCCTGTCGCCATAAACCCGAGGTCCCCCGAACCCACGCGCCGTTTCTCCTGCATCGGCGATCCACAACCCGACGATCGTGAAATTTACTCACAGCTGGTCAATTCGGCGCGCTAGTCGATAAGCCGTCTTCTCCCTATCCAATTCTCTAGCCAGTGCCCTACTATCGCCGACACGTGCACGTAAGAACGTCGCAGCTCGACCACGCCCACGCCGCAATGTCGACCACTACAACCGTGAAGGAGGCGGTTAAGGAGAGCCTTCTCGGCTCAGAGGAGCCGTCCAACTTATCCGCCTCTCACCGCGCATCCTTTTTGGCCAATGCGAAGAAGGATGAGCAGACGGGAGAGTTGTACATGGGACCTGAGGAGTTCATTGAGGCTATTGCGCCCCCTCATGAAGACTACGTACGTCCTTAGTATCTTCGGCGGTTGACTGGCTTGTCGTCGCTAACACCCTTGACCTTTCTAGCACAAGATTAGCCGTGACCAGTACGGCCTCCTCTTTCGCGTAGCCGACCGCAAGGGTGCTGGTAAGGTGACCATTGGCGACTGGGCCGCTTTCGAGAACCTCTTGATGAAACCCGACGCTGAATACGAGATCGCATTCCGTCTCTTCGACGTTAGTCGCACTGGAAGCGTTAAGTATGAAGACTTCAGACGTCTTTATGAGCGCAACAAGGGACCTGACAGTATCCCCTTTAACTGGGACTGTGAATGGGCGAAGCTTTATATCGGCGACAAGTCCAAGCGACACACCCTTTCGTACCCCGAATTCTCGCAGATGCTCCGTGGTCTTCAGGGTGAGCGAATTCGACAGGCTTTCCAGCTCTTTGACAAGGATAGAGATGGATATATTGAGCCCGAGGAATTCGCTAGAATCATTCGGGAGACTGCTAGACACAAGCTCTCTGATCATCTCTTGGAGAATTTGACCTCGCTCTGTAATATTTCCACCAGCAGCAGAATTTCCTATGCCAACGTCCGAGCATTTCAGAACATGATCTTGGAGATGGATTTGGTGGAGCTTATCATTCGCCAGGCTTGCAAGAAGAGCACCGATGGCAAGATTACAAGAGCTGAGTTCCTGAACGAGGCCGCCAAAGTGACGAGGTTCTCCCTCTTCACGCCAATGGAGGCAGACATACTCTTCCATTTTGCGAGCTTGGACGAACCGTCAGGCCGTCTAAGTTTGGCAGACTTTGCGAAGGTCCTGGATCCTTCATGGCGACATCGCGGCGTCTCTGAGGGATCGCAGCCGCGTCAAGCCCTTCAAAAGGCGAGAAGCACCACACAGGGTGTAATCCTGCAGGTTGCAGAATCAGCCTACAGCTTCTTGTTGGGAAGTGTGGCTGGCGCTTTCGGCGCCTTTATGGTGTACCCAATTGATCTAGTTAAGACGCGTATGCAGAATCAAAGAGGTGCCGACCCAGGACAACGACTGTACAAAAACTCAATCGACTGTTTTAAGAAGGTCATCGCAAATGAGGGTGTACGCGGTCTGTACTCTGGAGTCTTGCCTCAGCTGGTTGGTGTCGCTCCGGAAAAGGCCATCAAGCTGACGGTCAACGATCTTGTCCGTGGCTTCTTCACAGATCCCAAGACAGGCCATATCAAGTGGGAGTACGAGGTTTTAGCCGGTGGTAGTGCTGGTGCTTGCCAAGTCGTAAGTCCGACCCATATTAATGCTCTTTTCTGGTGGTGGTATGCTGTGTTTTGCTAATTGCGTATGATAGGTCTTCACCAATCCTCTTGAGATTGTCAAGATCCGACTACAAGTTCAGGGAGAAGTCGCGAAGGCCACTGAGGGCGCCCAGAAGCGCTCTGCTATGTGGATCGTTAAGAACCTGGGTCTCGCAGGCCTCTATAAGGGCGCCTCAGCTTGTCTTCTACGCGACGTACCGTTTTCGGCTATTTACTTCCCCACCTATAGCCACCTGAAGAAGGACGTGTTTGGGGAGTCACCTACCAAGAAGCTCGGAATTCTTCAGCTGCTCACAGCCGGTGCCATAGCTGGTATGCCTGCGGCGTACTTAACCACGCCATGCGACGTGATTAAGACACGGCTGCAGGTAGAAGCACGTAAGGGTGACACTAACTACACCGGTCTGCGACATGCGGCGAAAACGATCATGAAGGAAGAAGGCTTCCGAGCCTTCTTTAAGGGCGGCCCTGCGCGCATTCTCCGATCGTCTCCTCAATTCGGCTTTACGCTTGCCGCATACGAGGTTCTCCAGAGCGTCTTGCCATTCCCCGGGAAGTCGAAACCTGAACAGGTCCACACTGGCGTTGCAGATGTTGTCGGCACGATCAAGGAGAAGGACCTCGCATCACCCCACGCTCGCAGCCGAAACGCGCTGAAGATGATCCTTGATCTCGACGAGAACTTCGGCCGCGTCAGACTTCCTGAACACCAGACTTGGAAGGCTATGCCCAAGTTCCTCGGCGGTGGGAAGTCCTAACGATTACATTAGAGGACACTACTTACATTTCTCATACCCTTTTGTCCCTTATGTTTTCTCGGGACAGTTGCATGATATGGCGTTATTCACCCATGGCTTGGAATCTTTTGCTTGTGTTTTGCTTTTTTCTCGAACACGACTAGACATGAAGACGGTTGTGGCCAGTTTTGGCATCTTGTGTAACTAGCTACGATCAGAGCATCACGATTTAGATGATCTCGGGGGGGAGATCATCTAGAAGAGAGAGGAACGATAGAATCCTTGGGTTTTTGAACTTCGTTCATACCCCATAGACCGTAAATAAACGAGTCTTGCGTTGTGCAAAGTCTACCTAGTAATCGTACACGTAATCAAGCCACCGTCCAGGTCTTCTCTACCTGGTTTAAGGTGAGCGCCACCGGTATCTTCGCGTGTATCCAAGCTTGCCTCACGCCATTTTCAATCTCGCGTGATTTTCCAGTATATCAACCCTTTCCACGAGGTCAATATATCCAATAGTTTTATCCAATGCTCAGCCCAAGCTAGCCCGTCGCCAGCTCGGTTCAAACTCTAATTCAGCGACCCAGTCGAAAGGCACGGCTTTCCTGCCTACTTCCTACGTCATCGTATCCTCGAACCACTTTGCGTAATCCTTGTTACCCGCCCACGCTCCCCACAACCCTCGCTGTCCGCACTCCGCGCGCTTGCCACGCCTCGAGCACCACCTTCTCCTTGTCGCCCGGTTGCACCCTGGCTCCGCGTCCAGCTACATGCATAGGTTAGAGCCCCGAGAGGCGCTCCGGAAGCACTGGTCTGTAAGCGCACCATGAGCGGGGCATTCTGGTGAGCAGCGTGTTTTGTACTAAGGTGTTGAGACGATACAAGATGGGGAGCGCCTCCGATTACAGTTGCTGGTCAATCCTAGCTGATTGGCGATAGAGTCTCGGTGCTTAATTTTTTTTTTTTTTTTTTTTTTTTTGGATACATATTTTCCCCCCTAGGCTGTTGCAATTTCCAAGACAGCCTCCTAAATATGCTCTGCAAGCCATCGCAATGCCTCCCCGTAATCCTGTCTCAAAGCGAGGGTGCACATACACGGCTTAATGGGCCGACCATAACTGCACTCTAGCCGAGCTCATGGCGCAGTTCCTCCTCTGAGGCGGCGTACAGATGGTCGATCTTGTTTCCTAACACCGCGATCGTAATTGCCTGTGCTTCCTTCATAGCCAGCAGAGCATCGAGCTCAGCTTTTACCTCGGAGAATCGCTCATGATCTGCTACATCAACGAGGAAGACGATTCCGGCGACTCCATGGAGATGGTCACTCCAAAGACGTCGGCCTTGCTGGTAGCCATCGAAATCCGTTGCCACGAACTTGACATCCTGGATCGCTATCTCTTGTGATGTGGGATGTAGGATTAGTTAGAGACCTCCCGGCCTTCGGCAAGATATTTGCATCAGTAATGCCGACTTTCCAGCCTTGTTTAACCCGAGAACGAGGATCTTAGTCTGATTGTTAAGCGGGTTGAAAAATCCCAGTAAGCTATAGACCCAGTCAAGAATCGTCATCTCGCTGGTAGGCATCAGGGCGTTTATTTATTATATAAATTAGGGATTTTAAAACGGCAATCTGAACTGGACAAGAGTAGTAGCCACCAAGGAACTGTGTCCTTTTTGGTGAAATGGCGGGATCGGATCTCGTGCGGACTCGATATATATAATGAATTAGAGAGGCGTGTAGCTGAAAACACATTTTGTGAACTTTATGAAAAGATTTAGACTTTCCATAGGGAAACTACATAAACTTTGGACCAGCTATGCCCTGAGTTTATAGATGTAAAGATCAGCTAGACTTTTCATATTATGTGCAAATTTCGCCAGGTCGCACCGACACGACCTTCACATTTTTTTTCCTATTTGATGTTTCAAAGTTGTACTAATATCAGTGTCTCCTTTCATATACTCCAAAACATAAGAGATGGAGATAGTTGTGTTGGGATTCTCCTGCTAGAGAGCTGGTGAACTTTGCATACTCAATACTACGAAAAGTCATATCCAACGAGAAGGGTTGTGCCGCAAACTTAACTAAATAGAATTTTATTAGCGGCACTTCATAAGAAAAGTTGAACTCAGAATGTATTTCACGTGCTTTTTTAAATATGTTTTCCCCGGTCTCAAGAGGTAGGATTTGGACTTCAAATTGAAGTCTTCGACGAATAAGGGGTACAATGTCGGACCTAACCAATTCACTACCCCTTACCCTCAGGCTACCAAGTAGTATTTGATCATCTATTAGGGAATTATCTTTAGTTTCCTAGCAGTTAGTTAGTAGGTGTAGATTGGCGCTGAGTCCTTCTTTACGACTTTACCACGTGGCATATGAAATCGTATATGGCAGGKATTTACTTCATCCAGTCGGTTAATCCCACACGAAACTAGGCATATTTCAACATGTCATAGCCAATGCTGCGAGCAATTCCTTCAAATTCAATATGGTGGTTGTAAATCATGTATCTAAAATATTCCAACTAAAACAGCTGCCCCCAGAAATGAATAATAAACAAAACCATGAGATATAGACAGATCCAACACTAGAAAGCTCCGTCAACATTTAGGCATCGCTGCCGCCACCACTTCCGCAAGTGGGCCACTGGTCTGATTTGCCGCAGTAAAAGTGAGTGGGATCGAAACCATCAGCAGCAATGGTAACATAGCCTTCCCAGGTACCTCCATGAGTGAGCTTGATGCAGTCGACGCCACAAAGAGTGCCGTGGATGTTGTCAATAAATTTGTTGATGGCGCCTTGAATCGTCTTCTGTTCCGCCGTGGTATCGCAGTTTCTGCCCTCAGCTCGGAAGGTGAAAGTGACGTGATCTAACGCTGCGATATGCGTCGAGCAGTCGTGGGCATTCGAGCTTCCCTTGATTAAGCCCGCAATAGTGGCACCGAGACCTGCACCTCCAAGGACCAGGCCAGTGCAACCAACTAGATTCGAATTTTGTCAGCTCATTGTTTCTTTTATACGTTTTGGTGTTTTCGTTGCGGTGTAGCTTACTAGCACCGTGGACGCTCTTCCAGCAATAATCCACGTTTCGACGTTTCTCCAATTCGGTGCCGTTAAGCTCGCCTCGCTCAAATAGCTCGTACTCACTCAGATCTATATGGCTGACTCGAGTAGGTAGGAACTTGCCCGAGGGTTCGTGAATCTCGGCGGGTAGTCCTTTGGGACTTGCGAAGACGCAGTAGCCCATGGTGTAGGTGAGAAAGAGAGAACGCAAAGAGAACATTTTTGCGGTGACTGGTAGTGATGGTTGTCAAAGGTGAGTTTGTAAGTATCTTCACAGATAGAAACTGCTCGCTGTGTACTTGATAGTGAAGTTGGTGCTGAGGAATCTTGCTGTGATGCTGATGAGGCCGTTTCACAAATTTCTGCACGGGAATGAACTTGAATTTATATTCAGACTGACTCTATAGAAACATGATGTCTCTCGCTATATCCTATTGTCCTGCTGGTGTTTGATACTCAGCCTTCCCCATAGTCGTTGTAGACGCCAATGAGTTGTGGATGTCAAATTTAGAACTTGCTTCCTTCTGCCAAGAGCATAGCCGGAGCACCTTGTAATGTGGCGTAGAAGAGCCGCTAACGCAATCGCTGCTAGCCTTCACGATTTCTTGCCGGCTACCCGCGTGGGCTTGTATAGAGATCAAGCTTGTCACACTAAAACGCCTTACCACCGCTCCTGAAACAGGGTCGTTCTAGCGCTCGTAACTGAACTGTGCCACTTCGAACTCATTTTATAGATTAAACTTAGGTAAGGCCTTACCAGCTGGACGTTTGCCGCCGATCCTGTGGATGAGCCCAGTAATCTTGGCGTTAACAGAAGCTAGCTGGGTAAAGATGATAATCGAATGACTGGTATAAACTTAGTAGCATTATAAGTATTGTGCCGTGGAAGCGCATCATAGAACCTGTTGTGGTCGTGGAATATGACCAGGAGGAGTTTACTTCCTATTTACCCTTCTGAACTAGATCAGGCGCGAACAGAGATCATAGGGCCAACCCTTGTGTGGGTGAGAAAATAGTCTATAAATCCTTCTAGAAGTGCTCGGGGTAAATGTCCAGTCTAGGCCTTTTTTCCGCTCCTTCCGCCCTTTCCGCACTTCACTGTGGAATATTTCATCATGCCTCTGCACTGGAATCAATCGTCCGATAAAAGTTCTATGGGAAAATTAGTGTTTCATTTAAATTTAGAAGGATAAAAAGATGAAAAGGGGGATGACTCAAAGGAGAGAGAAGAGAGAGGAAGAATAGGAGTAATTAGAAATGCACTTCAGATAGTGCTGGTTACATAAGACATATAGATGAACTAATAGAGAAGGCGGTGAGCCAGGAATGTGTCTGTGGCTTTTAACCCCACGTTGAAATTCTGCCGCTTAAAGTGGGGTGGTGGGGTCGGTAAGACTCGTCGAGTACTGGTGAATCGTGACTTCCTCATTGTTAGAACCTGGTCATCTATCAAACTCGGCTTTCACCAGTCTGTCGATCCCGATTAGATGATTATTTAGATCCCGGTATACAGTTTCGGAGTATCAGCATCCAATATCAGCGAATTCGACGTCATCGGCGTGCGACTACGAGATTTCGCGCTCCGGAGTGCGCCCATTGATCCTAAAGGAGCTCGATATTCGAAGTCGCCAAGATGGTGAACATCACGGATAAGATCAAGGAGTGAGTCCAGTCATGTGAGCTAGAAATCTCTTGTCAGATATTAATAGTCACTAGGATTGAGGATGAGATGAGGAGGACGCAGAGTAAGGATGCGAATTAGTCTGATGAGATAACCAAAATTCTGACTTGTTGGTCGGTTTATAGAAAACAAGGCTACTGGTAAGGCTGTGAATATCATATTTGTGGAGGATACAAGCTGATATAATCGCAGAATATCACCTTGGACTTCTGAAAGGGTAGGGCGCACGTCTGATGGCACTAGAGAGTCTGTATTACTAAGAATCCGCACAGAAAACTTGCACGCTTACGAGCGCAACTTCTCGAGCCTGGCCCTGGAGCGGGTGGAGGTGGTGGCGCTGGCTTTGATGTCAGCAAGAGTGGTGATGCCCGGATAGCACTTGTTGGCTTCCCGTCCGTAGGAAAATCGACGTTTTTATCCAAGGTGACCAAGACGAAATCCGAAGTTGCGTCATATGCCTTCACGACACTGACTGCGATTCCCGGTGTGCTCGAGTATGGTGGTGCGGAAATCCAACTGCTTGATTTGCCCGGTATCATTGAGGGTGCTGCCGAAGGCAAGGGAAGAGGGCGACAGGTCATCTCGGCTGCCAAGACGAGCGATCTCATTCTTATGGTCCTTGACGCAACCAAAAGAGCGGAGCAGAGGGCCCTGCTGGAGGCCGAGTTGGAAGCTGTTGGGATACGGCTAAATAGAGAACCGCCGTGAGTAGAAACCCGGTCTCGCACCAAATCCTCGACTTGGTAGGCTGATTGGAAATAGGAATATCTATTTGAAGGTCAAGAAAGCGGGTGGTATGAAGATCACCTTCCAGTCACCACCGAAGAACCTAGACGAGAAGATGGTATTCAACATCCTACGTGATTACAAGATGTTAAATTGCGAGGTTTTGGTACGAGATGACGAGGCGACAGTCGACGACCTGATCGACGTCATCATGAAAGACCACCGCAAATATATCAAGTGTCTCTACGTTTACAACAAGATCGACAGTGTTTCACTCGACTTCCTGGATAAGTTGGCGCGCGAACCGCAGACCGTTGTCATGAGTTGCGAACTAGATCTGGGTATTCAAGATGTGGTAGACCGGTGTTGGAAAGAGCTACAGCTGATCCGAATTTACACGAAGAGAAAGGGTGTAGACCCTGACTTTAGCGAGGCGTTAATTGTGCGGAACAATGCTACTATTGAAGATGTCTGCGACCGGATTCACCGGAATCTAAAAGACACATACAAATATGCCCTCGTATGGGGTGCAAGTGCTAGACACATCCCGCAGAGAGTTGGCCTAGGACATGTGGTGGCAGACGAAGACGTAGTCTACATAGTTAGCGGGTATAAGGCATAGCATAATCAATCACCTCATGTAACCATCCAGAGACCATCCATAAAAGCATAGCGAGTTTAATTGTCGTGAATCATCTATGATGTCTGCTCATTAAAGCCTGCAAGCTGCCATGCAGTTCATCCTGAAGGGTATACCCTAATTAATACCCTGAAGTTCCATACCACCAACGCCATTGCGCGGCCCCTGTACCGTCATAAAAGAAAAGAAAAACCCCATCCGCCAGAAGAAAAGAAAAAGTCATAACGCCGTCCAATAGACTGAGGGTACCAGGGTAGCAGTAGCATGTAGCTAATTGCTAGGTTTGGAATCGTCATCCTTGGATGAAGTGTTCTTAGCACTCTTGGCGCCGAAGATGTCGTCTCCGTCGAACTTCTTAGCTGAGGCTCGAGCAAAGAGCGACTTGGGCTTCGCGCTAGGAGAAGATATGGGGGTTAGTATTATTAGGCTGTAAAGATGGTGGAAGGGACATGGTGGGGCATGAACTTACCGACCAGCGACTCGTCCCTTGAAGGCATTCAACTTGGCAGTGCAAGGGCTCATGATGTTGTCCGAGGGGGAGATATACTGTTGTTGTCTACCATTGGCAGCATCGACGTTAGCAAGGAGGCGACTCTGGGGAATCTTAGCAGGACGAAGAGTCGCATCGGTGCTAGCGGTGCTGGGGATTCTGGGGATGCTGGTGATTGTGGTGGTGGTGGTCTCGGTGATGGCATTGGTGCCGTACTTCTCTTCTGCCATCTTCGATTGCAAGACTTGGCGATGGTACTCCAGGCTCTGAGCGCCGGTATGCTTGCCGTCCTTGGCTGCGTCCTTGGTCGCGGCGGCGTCCTGGGTCTGGACGGGGGCGTTAACGTCCTTATCAGACAGAACGGAACCCATTGCGTCGAATTGTCAGACGTCGAGAGATAGGTTGATTTGATGCAAAATTGCGAGATCGCAAGGTGGTATTGTGTACAACAGCGCGTGAGGAATGTGCGATAAGAACGAAGGTCAGCTCAAGAGGGTCGGTCTAGCTAGCAACAGTGCTGGCGGAATTCAACAACAGGCGTTGTGATGGTGGACGTTGTTATTAAAGTCGGTGATTGCAGCTGGGAACGAACTTAGAAAGATGCAAGCTTTGAGTAGTCGATAATTGCGACGCAAAAGTCCTTTTATCAAGAGAAGGTATGCATGTGAAGAGATCTGCCAGTTTGTGGTTTGTGGAGCCTTTTCATCGACATGGAAGTTGAGCTGTGGACCCGAAAAGAAAATACAAATTAGCCTGGCCTTTGTTGACCTAGCAACGAGCTTGAACCCTGCGCAGATGATGTCTGTTTCGGGCAGTTAGCGGTAGTTGCTATGCCGCTAACCAGCTTCTCACAGTGGTTGCAGTGGCGTACCAGCTGGCCCTGTATCGAGATGGCCCCCACTTCCACGTTTAAAGTTCCCTAGTGCGGGACGACGCTGTAAACATTCCCCACAACTGGCTGCCAGGAGGCATCTACGTCAAACGAATGTCCCATCAACAACAACTCACGCCAAATCGTTCGAGCTTGTCATCCTAGCAACAAAGCATTCCTCCGTTTGGATGATGCGCTAGGGTCATCATGTGCATATGACTCACTCTCTCCCCCGGATCAACAATAGTTATCTGCACATCACTAGATTGGCAAAACCCAATTTTTGGTTGGGACATCTGACCAGGACCCGTATGCATGAAACGGACGCATCTATGGCGGAACTGGCGACCGTCGCCTTTTCGCCCGTACTGGAACTTCCGGAGTGGAATGCAATGGGGACCCCCGAATCTTCGGACTGAGGTCCCAGTTGAAATCACCACTTGCCAATCCGACTTAAGTAGGCACAGAGATGTACCTTTCAACGCGCATGTAACAGTCGCTTGCAGCTCTGGGAACCTTCAGCTAGCGAGTTAACTTTTGAATGATATCTATTATAATAGGAAATAATGAGCTGCGGCATCTGTATGATAAACAGGAATTTTACATTTCTTTCCAATAACTCATTACATCGATCCCTATCATTTCAATCATCGACATATCCGTATTACTTTCACTGGAAAATACAGGCTATGAGACCGGACAAGTTGGCAGCCCTGTATATCATACATCTCTAAGCTATTTCTCCTAGCGCCCTCTCTACCGACAAAGCAGAAAACATCACCGCGGACACCATCGACCCTCACCACCATCGGCGTCAGTATTCATATATTACCACTCCTTAACCAACGGGTAAGTCTTCAACGTGTTGGTCCAAAATGTTATTATTTAGTCATCCTTTTTTCACTAGCCGGAGCGAATCCCGATAGTGGAATAGTGCTTCCAAGCTTTTTCTTTACCCCGAGAATTTTCTCAGCGGTATGTATATTTCGAGAACATCAACACAGAGGTACTCCTTTCTTTTTTTCAAACGGCCACTATCTTATCTGTGAAAAATTAACATGTGGAATCAAAATTGAAGCTGCTCGAGGCGTTGAAGACGGCGAAAACGTACTATAGAGAAGCCGGTGTTACCAAATGTCCTATTATCTAGGGCAGCCGGAGAACAAATGCGCTTGAGCTATTTTCATCCTATACATACCTCATGTCCTAAAGGACCCTGGGAGTTCTCCGCTGAGCTCAAAAATATGTAAGAGCAAGCCTTGCTCTTGGTTACTTCCAATGACATATCTTTGTCTTGCTACTACTTTGAAGCGAACTTCGTCCATTAACTTAGAAGTAGAGACTTTAGGTGGCGTGCGGCACAGGCGTCAGTCACCCCACTGAAGATGAAGTGCTTGGCGTCTAAGGAGGAAGCCATTATGAGAAATACCTACCAAGGTAAAAAAGTGGATGGCCGAAATCTTGGCGAGGGAATCAGACGAAACAAGCCAGCTCCAATTCATTATAATTGAACTCTACATACCCGACAAAATGTAGGTACATATCAGTGATGTGTTAGGCGTCGTCTCCTAAATTAGGTACTTTACGATCGCACCAAGCTCGGCGCAAAGCTAGCCGTTATTTCCCACCCCACACCTTCTTAACAAAGTCCTCGACTTGAGTGAACTCATAGTCTGGTAGGATCTTATTCCATTCATCCGTAACGTCATAGGCGCCGCGGCTAATTCCAGCCAAGATTCGTCTAATTGCAGATTTCAAGAACGCTTCGATTTCCTCTTGGGTAGCGGAGCGAAGATCTACGCCGTTGATCAAATCCCCGGATTCAATGTCTTCCACCTTGAGCCAATCGACCGTGAATGGCTTGCCTACGAAACTATTAGTAGCAATTCAAGTAGGGGCAATTGCTTATTCCACAGCACGGTCTGATAGGAGTAAAGACTCACCAACAGCCTCTCCTAGTTGGAGCATCTCTCTATTGGTGACTCGACTTCCGGAAATGCCGCCAACAGCCGGCCATTCACCCTTGTACTCTACGGCTCGTGCAACCACGCCGGCAATGTCCTGGACGGTCGTCCACACGACAACATCATCGAGAGAGTCTTCGGTTAAGGTGGCATGTTGCTTCTCGAAGTCGAAGTGTAACGGAAGCGTAGTGACATGCTCCGACGTCTTGTGCGGGTGACCAAGGTAGTTCATGAAAGCACCGACTTGAAATCTGCTGTATTCGATGACCTTGAAGGAGCTATTAGCCTAGGGATCCTTACAGGTAGAGATCTAGTGGAGAGCGATACCTTCTTCTCCTTATTGAGGTCCTCTAAATAGTGAGCGATCTCGACCTTACCGGCATACCACGGAATGAATTCGAGTACAGACTCCAACTTGACGCCACTGGCATTCGATTAGCAATGCAATCGGCATATCACATTCTCGTCATCCGACATGAAATAGAGTTTAAAGCGCGAAGAAAATGACTTACGTTGCCCATTCGGACGGAGCGAAGCGCTTAACACCAGCCTCAACAGCGGCATCGATGAGTCGCTTCTGAGTTACATTGCCTGGGTCGAGATGGACAGGGAAGAGACTGAGCACTGTCTCTACACCCTTAAACAAGTCGACTAGTTCTGATTTGTCCTCGTAGGTTGTTTGTACCCATTTGACACCGGGAAGGGACGGAAATTGAGTAGGATCCTATGCTCCTTAAGTCAGCTCCGATTTCCATGAAGCACCGGAGTTTAGGTTGCACCTTTCGAACTAAGGCAAGTATCTCATGCTTTTGAGCTTCAACTAACTTATCCAGGATTTCTCTGGCCAGCTCTGGAGTAATCAGTTAGCTAAGGAAGCGAATCCAACCTAGGAGGTCGTATCAACAATTATCACTTACGACTAGAAGCTGCTGCAATTGCGATCTTGACCATCTTGTCTGTAGTTTCAGAGGATTTCGATTAAATGCGATTTGAAATTATTATATTGAAGATTATTGCGGTTGTGCTTAAGTTGCTGAGAGTGGTGTCGAGCGACAGAACCCTCTCTTCACGCCCTGGAATCTCATACTTATAGCCTCTTCTGCTACTTTCGTAGGCGGACCACGCTGGCGGCGCAAAACTAACATGACGTGACGGAGATGATTTCTCAGCTAAGTTCACGTAACTATCGCGTCGCCCCTTACTCACGGCAGAATTTGTCGTTGTTTAGAATCCCGACTCTCCAGCCCCGGCGGTTACGTGATCGGGCGGAATTGCGCCGTGCCAAGCCGCGGACATAATCGCAACATTCAACACCAGACCGCCCGTGGAGTAAAAATAGAGTCGGAACCCAGTCTGACAAATCCAAATTAGGGTCTACGGCCATTTATCTCGCGGTTACATAACCGTTTAATCGCTCCATTCTTGAACTATCCAAATGCCAGTCTCTCCTGATACTCGTCCCGGTGATATGACTACAGATGCAGACGATGCACTTCGGGTAGGTCCGAATTCAGCTCTCAATCGGTCACCATACTAACTGGTCCGCAGCGACGGCGTGAACGGGGCCGTCGGTCTCAAGCTGGCTTCCGAAAACGCCAAGCCGAGGCCAACGAACTTATGAGAGACCAAAATCGTCGGCTTAAGAGTGCGATCGAGAAGTTAGTTGATAACACTCGTGGTGATGAGCGCCCAGAGTTGCTCAATTCGATACTCGACGTCGCAGAGGCGGCCGGTATCGATGCGCAAAGACCTGGACATAGTATCACTGGCCAGTCTGCACGAAATTGCGCGAGAGGAAACAATAGGACTCCCATGTCTCTTACTGATAGTGAGGAAGATATAACCGTCAATGCTTTGACGGGAGACTTCATTCGCAAGATGGATGACCAGACGAGCCCTAGTTCGGGTTCTCCAACTGGTTCTTTAGCTACCCCACAGCGACTTAGATGCGGTATATGGCTGGATCACCAGCATTACATGCGAATTTCTATACCACCGGATGACATATTACCATATCTTGGAAAGGGGGCCAAGACTTTCGCCGGAGTCATTTTCTGGTCCATGATGGATCACAGCCAAAATAAATGCACTCGGGAACATACCGAGATTACTGCCCTTATCCAAAGAGGATTGCGCCACTCGAAAGTTACTGAGGGCTGGGCAATTTCGTACATCCAAGCCATGGTCGAGGCAAGACAAGAATACAGACTAACGGGGTCGATAAGCTCCCAATATGCATCGGCAGCCGAACCAGACTTGGGAACCGTAGTGCGCGAGCAAATTAAAGCAGAGTACCAAGCTCGGGGGAAAGACCCAGATCAATGGTTATCTGCGGTGGGGATCGAGAAGCGCATCAAGAGCATGGTCGATGATGATGCATTTGCGAATTTAGAAACCGTCGCGTGGGGAGGAGGGGACCCTTTTCTGCGCAATTTATTCGAGGTGACTATTTGCAAGCTCTCAGAGACCTGCATCTGCTTTGGAGATGGTCCTCGGTGGAGTATCGATGTCGTGGACAAACTGTTCCTTGACTGGGTCTATGTAACCTCTGGTCTGCTTTTTCAAGATTGAGCGGAGGAGGCAACGAGTATCGATTCTATGGATTTATATAAAATTGGATATCTTTGGTTAGCATCGGGTATGATGGAAGGCGTTTATCGAGTTCGAGCCCCCAAAGGGGCCAGGGAAATATCATAAGAGTAACAAGATGCTAGGAGAATATTGCGGAATAAGTACGTGTTATCGAAAGCATTATTTAGACGCTTGGTCACGAAGAATAGGATAGTAACAAATTTCTCGAAATCAAATCGCGAATATGAATGAACGTATGATAAATGAGAATGGCACTAACGACGATCAACGGCGATCAACGGAATAATTAGATATATAGACAGGTTCATGATGTAATCGCAGTTGGCATTGCTATAGGCACCTCGCATCCATTCCGTGCGACCCTTGGCGCTGTTCAGCGCTGTTAAATACCTAACCTAGTGTACATGTCAACCACCACCAGATGATTATTGACCCTCCTAAGAACAGGACCGCTGATACAGAGTCCTGGCTACGCCTCTGGATATCCTATATCTTCGGCTTGATGTTTGAACCAGGTTGGAAGAGCTTCGCGTTGTACTGCTTCAGTAATTGCTCCGTCTTCAAATTCTGTTGGCGGATCTTCTCCGTGACCTCCTTGCCCCTTCTGTTCTCATTGCGGCCCATTTGCTGTAGATGGACCTCGTCCGGTCCGTCGGCCAGTCGCAATGTTCGAATCTGCGCCCACATATTCGCGAGCGGCGTGTCCTGACTCACGCCAGCACCACCGAAAGCCTGAACGGCTCGGTCGATGACAGTCAAAGCTGTCTGTGGGACGAGGACCTTCGCCTGTGCGATTTCCTTCAGTGAGGCCTTCGGACCCAGGTCGTCCATTTTTACGGCGGCATTGAGGACAATTAGTCGCGCTGCGTCAATTTCTATTCGCGACTTAGCGACCCACTCAAGGATCACGCCGTGCTCTCTCAGTTGCTTTCCGAAAGGTGTCTTCTTGGGATCGTTGATCCTCATTAACATCCATTCGAGTGCACGCTCAGCAGCACCGATGCTACGCATGGCATGGTGAATGCGACCTGGTCCTAGTCGACCTTGGATGATCTCGAAACCACGACCTTCCCCGAGGACTAAATTGCTCGCCGGGACGCGGACATTCTTGAAGGAGATGTGGCCATGACCGTGCGGCGCGTCGTCGTATCCGTAAACGTTGAGCATACGGTGGATTGTGATACCCTTAGTGCCTGCCGGGACAAGAATGACGGACTGTTGTTTATAGGGGTCCTTGTTATCCGGGTCCGATTTACCCATAACCACGTAGATCTTACATCGAGGGTCGCCGGCGCCGCTTGACCACCATTTCTGGAAGCTGTTAGTATGATGTGGTATGTGGCTATCTAAGGGAGAGACAAACAGAGCCATTTAGGACGTATTCGTTACCGTCTTTTCGTATGCTAAGTTGGATATTTGTCGCATCCGATGAGGCGACATCCGGCTCGGTCATGAGGAAAGCTGATCTGATCTCGCCATCCAACAATGGCTTTAGCCATTTGGCCTTCTGCTCCTCGTTTCCGTACTTGGCTAGAACCTCCATATTTCCCGTGTCGGGTGCCGCGCAGTTTGTGGCCTCGGAAGCTGTCCTTGACTTGCCTAGCCATTCGGCCATCAGACCGTACTCTAGATTCGTGTAGCCCGGCGACTCCTTATAATGGCCCTTCGGCAAGAACATGTTCCATAGCCCCAGCTTCCTAGCCTTCGCCTTTAGGTCGTCGATAACGGACGGATGGTGGTCCCATCGTGAATCGCCTTCACCGATCTGCGCCAGAAGGACAGGGTCTGCTCTGTTCGATATAAATATTCGCGATCCTCGTGTTATATAGATGTATGCGACTCACGGTATGCATTCCTCCTCCACAAACTTGGCGACAATGTCCAAGGTCTGCTTTGCCTTGTCGCTTACGCGATGTTTCACCTAGGAGCTTTGGTCAGCCGAGGCACGGAATTGAGTAAACATAACGAGTCGCCTTACGAGCTCAGGTATTTTAGAAGACATGTTGGATATTTCGCTTCAATATGGATCAATTATGGAGTTTTGATCGGAAATCTAGTATCCATAAAGATTGAAGCGAATGAGATTATAATAAAGAAAAGCTACCGAGGTGACCGGATGGCATGTTGTAAGGAACATTAATCGGTCTCACCGTCGTTAAACCGAGGTACGCGCTCCTTTCAGCGGGGTTCACGTTACACCGAAGCGAACATGGGCAGAAGTTATAGCAACTAGGGAGTAGCTAACCGGTGTGGATTACCTGAGTTTTACGAAGGCTATTATGCACCATTAAGGATTCTTATCAAAAATTTCCTATTAGGGAGATTTCTCTTGTCGATCCCGGRATTTTAACCTGATGTTACACGAAAATAGGAAATATTAGATTTGATTGGCGCGATAAGGAGCTGTGGCAAGAGCTGTGTGGTAAAAGCTATGTGGCAGGAGTTATAGCAAGAGCTGTGGCAGGAGCTGTGGTAAGAGCTGTGGCAGCCGTAAGGAGCTGTGGCAGGAGCTGTGGCAGGAGCTGTGGCAGGAGCTGTGGCTGGGTAAAACTCAGGCTAATGTGGCACCCGAACGGGTGCCCTCTTATATTAAGTAAAACACCCTTATCAATATAACACCTTAACCGCCTTTTAAATAACTTATACTTAATTTTTTTTTTATTATAACATTATTAATTCTTTAAATTAATTATTAAAAATAAAAGATATAAAAATTTATAAATAATATATTATATATATTAT